>WKFP01014037.1:139520-187432 GCA_011057875.1 Pterocles orientalis
AGTTCTCCCCATCCCAGCTCCCCCCATCCCAGTTCCCCGCATCCCAGCTCCAGCCAGAGGACGTGGAAGCAGATCTTTTTAAGCTACTTTTTTATTTTTGAAAACATTCTTTTAGTAGAAAGAGCGAGGGCTGTGGCAGCTGCTCAGCCGTGCGCACACGCGAGTGGTACAGAGATGTTCGTGGCACACACAACGGAGAGAAAACGCGGCTCGCTGCCTCCCTTTCCCGCTGCAGGCAGAAGAAGGGGGAGCAGGAGCAGCTTTCTGCCTCTGAGACCCTGCTGCCCGTCGCACCTGAGCTGGTTTTTTGTCCTTGGGAAGAAATGAAAACCGAGAGCATCCTCCCGCAGCGAGGGTGGAGGATGCTGACCCACGGCGGCTGGACAAATGTAAGAAACTCCGAACGTTCCCGGCCACAAAGCTGGCCATGTGGTTTTACAAATAAAACCTTTTTCTTAGGAAAAAAAACCCAAAACCCTGAACAACCACACAAATACCCGCTTCTATGTTCATGGTCTGGGATTTGCAGCTCAGCGCCTCTCTCTTTCCCTGCCCATCCCTTTGCCGTGGCCCTTCCCCAGGCTGTGCACGGGCTCCCTGCAGCCCAGGCAGGTGCTAAAACTTTGCATTTGCTGCTTAAATTAAAAATACAAACCAGGCCCTGGAGGGGGTTTCTGCACTTTACCCTCCAGCTGAGACGTCGCAGATTGGCGCCGGGGGGCAGGATGCTGGTGACTTTTCAGCGTTAAGATGATGATCGGTACCCGAACAGCGTTTTTCCACGTTCCGGCTTTTTAACCGCTGGTAGCACAAATCAATTCCTTTAAATTCTGGTGGATTTTTAAATATCAACAAAAAAAACCCCACGTACCGCTCCCCTCCCTCCAGCAGCTCAGTCCTTCCTCCAGTTTGAGCACTGGGAGATGGGGGGGATCCCAGCCAGGTGGAGCAGCTCCACCCCCTGCACCAGGGAGGGAAGGAACAAACGGGACAAATGGGACAAATGGGGGACAAACGGGGGACAAATGGGGGCGTTTCGCTTATTAAAAGCGCAGGAGACCTGGCTCCTGAGCAAACACACCCCCTGTGCCTCTGCTCCCCAGGTGGGGAACGGCAGAAGCGAGGATGCCGCTGAACCGCAGTTTCAGAGCCGCTGCTGCAGAGTCGCTGCTTCACCCTTTCCTGCAAGGTGACATCCACAGCACCTGTGACAACGCACGCAGGAGAGGCACTGGGGACCCATTCGGCTGTTTGATCACAGGCACTTGATTATTTTTATTATTTATTATTTTTATTATTTAGGAAACCGTGCGGCACAGCGTACACCGAGGGCAGCGGGGAACAGCGGAGCAGCTGCCGGCTCCGACGGCCCGGCTGGGCTGGGGGGACCCTTGGAACCCCCGTTGGGCGCGGGGCTGGGACCCAGCGCGATGCCTGTGTCCTCAATGGCAAACGCCAAGCGGAGCGAAGCCCTTCCCACCATCCGGATGGGTGAGCGCTGGAGAGGAGGGTGCAGACTAACCCGGCTGTAACTTGGTGGGTTTTTGGAGCGGGGACGGGCAGGATGCTTCGGACCAAGGGGTGGACCTGCACGGAGCAGAGGAGCCCCCGGGGAGACGTCCTTTCTCCAGCTCCTCTGCAGCAGGAAAGTTTCTGTGTCCTGGAGCCAACCCACGGTCACGCTGAACAACCGCAGCCTGCTCTGCGCTCCCCAGGGACCCGCTCCAGCGCCGCGGCGGGATGGACCCCGGCTCGCCTCAGCCACGGTCACCCCTCACCCTGCCAACCAGCCTGAACGTTTCACCCCAACGAGAATGACACCATCCGCCTGGTATGTCTCCTCTGGAGTCTTCTGCTGAGCACGTGAGAAGACCTCATCCATGTCTGTGTTGTCTTTGGTCCAGAGCCAAGGGGCTCCAGCCATCCGCATCCGTCCCGTCTGCGGGGACGGAGCCGGGGTCCGAGCCAGCCCCATCCCAGCCCCATCCCAGCCCCATCCCACTGGGGCAGCTCACGGCATGGAAACAGAGAGAAAACCCGGGGGGTGCAGAGTGCCAGGGCTGAGGGCACACAAACTCCTCCAGGAACGATGTCCAGGTGATGCTGGTGACCGGTTGGGATGGATCCGGAGCAGATCCCACAGGATCAGAGGCTCTGGCAGAGGGGCTCTGCGCAGGATCGCTCCCACGGCTGCATCCCACCCACCTTCTCCCTTCTCTCGTTATCCTGCTGCAAGGAGACGCCACGAACCTGCTCGTTGGGCACAAAACCACCGACCGCTGCTCAGCACCTTCCTCGCGTCCCCCCAGTCCCCGTCCACGTGGGACAGGAACAGAAACGCTGCCAAGAGCCGAGCGGTGGAAAGAGGAGAACTGCGCCAGGACCAAGCCAGCACAACTCTGCGGAAATATTCCGTTTCAGTTTCACGGCTCCAAGAACACAGCGGAGCCGGGCCGACGGCCCCAGTTCTCCCCCCCCAGGCTGTGCCCCAGCACAGGAGAGGCTTCGCAGAGAGCAGCCGAGTCCTCAGCACCGGGCACCGAACCTCCTTCTCCCTTCAAAAAACACCCAAAAGTTTCCTACAACGACCCGGAGCATCTGATGACCCAACTCTGCGAGACCAACCTCTGCATGCCGGCTCCCTCGGGACAACCCCTGGGGTGACCAGAAACACCCTCAAAGACACAACTCCCACCTCCAGTGTCCCCAGTTCACTCCGTGCTCCCTCCCCAGCAGCTCTTGGGCTGTCTGGAGAAACCCGGGCGAGTTCTTCGCCCTCTGCTTTCCCCCCTGGAGGTGGACCGCTGCTCAGAGAGAGAGACAAGCACTCGCAGAAGGATCCGGTGCCGGGGGAGAACTCCTCCCGGGATTTTTCCAGGAGCCCTGAGAGCCCCGCAGGGATGGGACATGAGCACATGTGGCTGGGGAAAAACAAAAGGTCCATAAAAATCTATTTACAAGGTTTAAAAGCAGGAGGAGAAGGCAGAACCGTGGAGCCCGCGGGCTGTGAGACAACAGCGTGGTTCTGGAGCATCACCCGCGCCGTGCCGAGCCAGAGCCGGGAGCTGAGCCTGCGGCTGGAGCCGGTGTTCCTGGAGCAGGACATCTCCCCAAAGCCTGTTCGGGGGAGACCTCATCCCCCGGCTATGCAGGGCTGGCTGGGGAAAACCAGAACAAAGCAGGAACAGCACGAGCTCTTCCCTTGGTGCTGGGGAGGAACAAACCCCGGGGCGCGGGGAGGACCGAGGGGAGCGGAGGGGGTCGGGGAGTTTGGGTTTGGGCCGGGCAGGGGCCAGCGCCGTCCCCCTGCGGGGACCCTTCTGCTAACGAACAACCACCCGCGCCTCCCTCGCCCCGGCCTCCCGGCACTGCCGGGGGGTCAAGCCAGGAGGGAGCCCGGCTGAGACCCCCCCAAAGCCTCGGTCCTGCCTCCCCGAGAGCATCACTCGCCCGTGTGCGCGGCGGGCAGCAGAACTTCTGCTCAGGCACAGAAACTGAATCACACAGACCCTGTCCTCGCGTAGAATTTGAAACCCTCGCTGCAGGAAAAAAGTCTTTGATATCAATATTAATATTATTTATTATAATAAAGAACAGTCAAGCAGCGTGAAAAAAATATATCTTAGCTACATTACCTTAAATTGCCAAAAATATACACATTTTTCTCTTTTATTTAATTAAAAAAAAATCAAAACAAAAAAAAAAAGACACATGCAACATACTAAATGAGACATTAGCATCAAAACGGGTAAAGAAACGTACCCCAGTGCAACTGAAACACAGATAATCTTTAGCTTTTCTTTTTTCCTTTCCCCTGCTCTCCCTCTTTTTCACAGAGACACAAATATTTAATGTCGACGCCCCTTCTTCCCCCCTCCATCTGCCACAGGGACCTTTGGCTCGGGGACAGCTGGAGGCGATGGGACGGGGAGGGACCGGCTGCCTCTGGAAGACAGCAGAGGAATGGGTAAGTGCTCTGGGTCTCTTCCCCGGCTCATCCCCTCCAGCCTCGTCCCTCCTGCCACCGACCACTAGCGACGGCACGGCCAGCACGGAGCAGGGGGACCCCCTCCCTGCCTTCACCTGCGCCCGTCCTGCCGAAAAACCCCTGCCTTGAATTCAGCCCCTTTATCCCCAACCTCTTCGGCTGCTGGGGTCCGAAATATTTCCCCAGGAGGGGGGGGCCCTGCACTGCAAACTCACCGGTGACATCTCTCACCGACCCCCCGCGCATCTTCTTTCCTTGCCCAAGGATTTGGGCACCGACCCACGGACCAGAAGAAGGTTTTTGTTTGTCCTGGAGACCACGCGGGTTGTCCCGCGACTCGCTGCACCAGGGACAAAGCTCACCAGCAGCCACTCCTCCTTCCCATCCCCTCTCTGCCTGCTCCTGGCTGGTTTCTAACTCCAGGGAGTGAAATGTGGTTGAATTTTGGAAGAATTTGACCAGCTTTGGGCTAACGTCAGGCCCTCGTGCTCACAGCTTGGTCTGGAGGCTGTGCCGCCGGTCAGCACGACAGCAAAACAGGTGGCAACGCAAATTCGGGACCTTAGAGTGAAAAAAATTAAAAAAATAAAATAAAACTCAAACCCCAGACAAAGGCAGCTGGGCGAGCAGCTGGCAGAAACCACGTCTGTCCTGCTCTACCCCCAGCACTTCTGTCACCGTCCTGCTGCCCCAAACCAGCGCTACGGAACGGCCGCTCCCCCAGCCCACCGACCCGCAACTTGGGCTTTCAGACCCAGGACCCCCCACATGGGGAGGGGGCAGCAAGGCAACACCCCGCCGCAGGATCGGACCCTGCACCGAGCAGAGGGTCTCTGTGCCGGGAGCTTGGGGTGGCACCTCCGCTCGCCAGGGGGAGGGGGAACCACACGGCTGGGGAGGGGGAGAGAAAGAAATTAAAAATCAAAAGTGCAAGCACACAGTTGTGCCAGAGCAATTTTGGGGCCAGGGAGGCAAAATGAGAGTCCAAGCATTTGCAACCGAAAGATCTCGGTGACGTTTTGTAAGCAGCAGGCGGGTGGAAGGCGGCAGAGCTCAGCCGGTGACCGCGGGAGGTGGCTGGGGACAGGAATGCGTCAGCCAGAGCCGCAGCCCAGGGCTCCTCTCTGGGGCTGTGCTGCAGAGACCCCAAGGAAGGGGGACCTTTTTTTTTTTTTTTTCCTGCATTTTCACTTTTAGCTGCCATCTCCATCTTTCCAATAGCTTCTTAACCTTGTTAAAACATTAGCTTTTCTTTATTAAAAAAAAAAAAATCTCTCTCTAGAATATATAATCTATTTCTGAGCAGACAGCAGTGTCCTGCCCAGTTCACAGAACCGGAGGCTGAGATGAGAAAGGAATTTTCTCTCCCGTTAGCCTGATTCATTAACCATCGCGGTGACAATCTTCCAAAGAAACAAAAAGAAAAAAAAAAAAAAAAGAAAGAAAAGAAAATAAAATAAAAAGGAAGAAAGATACTGAGCAGATGAGTTTTGCCCACAGGAAGCTTTTCTAGTACTATCAGCACAGACCCACTGCTGACGGATTTGAATAGTGCAAACTAGCGAGAGGCAGTGGGAATGTGCTGAAAACCAGCCAGTAAGGGCTGACAAGGTCGGGTTTTTAAGACCCTCAGAGTTTCCGTCAGCTGGAGTCTTCCTGCCTGCCCCCAGGAGCTGTGGATCGAACCGGGGGATGAGGAAAAGGGGAATTTGTACGTTTGACGTAGACGTTCCCCTTCCCCCGGAGCGGCCCCACCTGTCCGTCCATCAGTCCCTCGCATCTCAGCTCAGAGGAAGCCCAGTTCTTTGCCGAGGTTCCGGGCTGCGAGATGGAGTTAAGGTCAAAAGGTGGAGAACAAGGAGAGGTCTGACGTCCTAGCTCAGGAGACTGGAATTGTCCCATCGCTTGGAGAGCCCGAGTGCCCAAGACCAGTGGAAGAACGTGTTTTCGCCGGACTGGAGCGGTCGGTGGGGGTAAGGAAGAACAGGGACCGGGTTTGGGACTCTCTCCTCCCCACACCCATTTCCATCTCCCAGCTCTGGGAAACAACCGCCAGGTTCAAGGGCACCTTCGGAGGCTGGCTACACCAGGGGTAACACTGGCTACGGCCCCTTCCCGCAAGCTGGGATTTTAGCCTTTGGAAATCTTGGAAGGAAAGAGAGACGGCACAGGGAGCAGGAGTGTGCTTTTCACGTGGAAAGGACAGCACCGACCCGACAGCGGCTGGCACAGCAGACGTGGCAACGTCCTTCAAAGCAGCAGCTGGTTTCACCGCCTCCCCAAGCTCCAGTCCGCACCCGCTGCTCCACCGCTCGGGTCTTTTCAGGCTGGGTTTGGATCCAGCTGAGGTCTCGGGGCTTCATACGACGGCTACAGAGCGAAGAGCATCCTACAAGCCCAGCAGGGGAGAAATCTCAGCTACAGGAATTCTTCTCAACCTCCCCAGCTGGGCGAAGCAGACCACGCGGGCGCTGCCGCCACGTCCCGCTCCCCCAGCCGGGTCACATCCAGCGCCACCTCCTCTGCACTGTGCAGAACCGAGTCCTCCGCAGAGGGGCCTCCCTCCTCTGCCAAGGGCTTGGCCAAGGATGCTCCACGGCCTCCGGAGGAGACTGGCAGGCACCTGCTGTGAACTCTCTCCTCCACCCTGCGTGGAAACACAGCTTCGAGCGTCTGGCACGGACCAGGGCGGCGGGCGGCCCCCCACCTTCGCTCCTCCCGATACCAGGGCTTGGTCAGAGGCGTGCTGTCTTCCGAAGCACCTCTTGGCATTGCCCAGCGGCAGGAAATGCTTCTCGGAAGCCTTGTGCTCATTGCTCTAACAGTATCAGGGTTGACTGCGGAAAGCCACTTTCCCCTGGCTGAGAGGAGTTGGCTGCTGGTTTGTTCAGGGTGAGGGGGGAGCTTAGCCCTTGTCCTGGGTAAGAGGAGCTCCCTTTTCATTCATGCTCTTTAAAAAACAAACAGAAAAAGAGACGCAGAGGAGACAGGTATCAGTACCGGACGGGCAGCAACACGAGCGGCAGAAGCAGAGAGCCCTGCTGTGCTGCGGACCCGGCCCTGCTCACCGCAACCTCTCGGGCTCCTCCGACATCAACGGAGACACGGCAGCCCCGGGTTTCCCCTCTGCCCACTTCAGGCTGAACTGGTCCCTTGACCCTGGCCTTTGGCTCCTAAAAGTTTCCAACCAGGGCTGGACCTTCTGGGTACAGGCATCGGCCGGGGGGGATGGAGGAGAGATGAAAATATCCCACCATCAGTCCCTAGACACTGGTGTTCCAGTACAGAGAGGCTGTAAACCTCCTCAAAACCTCTCCTCTCGGGTGTAAACCCTGGGTTTCAACATGCAGTCACCTTCGCATCTCCTCACGAGGCTCCAGCAGGGCCAGCACTTGCCAGGGGCCAGCACTTGCCAGGGGCACATTGTCCCATCCAAGTCCTAGGGATAACGGAGACAAATCTACAGCCTGCCTCTGCCTCGCTCCTGCAGCGGGTCTGGTGGGCGCACACCCACAAACGGCACCTTGGGAGCCTCTGCGCCTACCCACGACCCCATCTGGGCCCTACAGAAGTCCTCGGAGGTGGGATCAGGACGTGACACAGGCTAGCCAGGGATGCAGCGAGGCGGCCTGGCTCTGTCGCCTACGCGGTGCCCTTGCTCCCCCACGTTACCGGCAGCGCAGGCTGTCTCTGCCCGGGTCTGTACAGCGCCTAGCACCACGAGCCCGGTGGGGTTAGGGTAGTGCTAGCAGCATACGCACCGTTCCTTTCGGGGTGTTGCCGTCAGCCTGCAGGTTGAGGAACGGGTTAGTCTGTGCGGTGAGGACGGGTGGGATGCCTGTCCCCGGAGCCAGGAGGCTGTTCCCAGGAGCGCTGAGCGGTGGGGTGGGCTGGGGGGCCAGGAGGGCATTGCTAGGGTTGAGCTGCTGGGGGGAGAGGGAGGCCAGGAGAGAGCTGCTGCTGGGGGGCGGCTGGGGGGCCGAGGTCATCAGGGCGCTGGTGCTGGAGTGCAGGGGGGCGGAGGTGGCGGCCAGGAGGCTGGTCATGGACAGCTGGGACGAGCTGGTCATCTGCAGCCGCTGCAGCTCCCTCTTCTGCTGGATTTGCTGCATCATCTGGAACACCAGGGCCTGCTGCTCCTGCGGGGAAGGGTGAGGAAGAGCTGTCAAAGGGGGTATAAAGGGCTCAGGAAGAGGTGACACCTCCAGGAGCCAGGAACCACAGGAGCACACTCCATCCCAGGCAGTGCTACTGGGGACAGGGAGGAAGCCCCCTCGATCTCGTCGCTATAGGTAGAGAGAGGAGCAGCCTGTCCTGTGTTAACAGCCTGTGCTCGTGACCTTCCCAGCCCCACGGCTTCCTGGAGCGTAGGATTAGCTAACCCTCCCTGGGGTGCCTGCAGGCACACAAACCCACCCAGCTCTTCCCAATCAATCGTCCCACGGATTTGAAGTCTGGGGCACTCACCACCCTGAGTTTCTCATTTCCCTTCCCAGCCCGTCCTGCTTCCCAGCTCAGCCCTGACCCACAGGATTGATGGAGCTGAGCCGGATCTGGGGGGACGAGGGCCACAGCTCACCTGCACCGGGAGGGACGCCCTCACATCCAGCCAAACTGCGGAAATCACTATAGCAACCATCGACCAGTGCAGCAGGCTGAGAGCTGACATTGTTCCCCTGCCCACAGGGATGCAGCTGATGACACGGTGACATCAGCTGCTGTAAAGAGAAGCTCTTCGAATTTTGCTTTTCCCCAGTTATAAATAGACTGACCCAGAAACCCAACCACAGCAACGGGCCAGCTTCACGGGAGAGATAAACGAGCACAGCTCCACCGACAGGAACTGTCAGCGCTCCCGTGCAGCTCCACCGCAGGGGAGGGACTCACAGAGCTTGCTGCAGGGAAGTGAACGTGGTGTTCACCCTCTCCCCGTGCAGCCATTCCCACACCAGCCTGCGATGGGGCTGCTGTTCGACCCCAGAGGATGCAGGCACGGAGCCAAGATCCTCCGAGCAGCTGCCTGATCCTTCTCCTGACCCCAAAGTCCTCAGCTACCCACACAGTCCCGCCGGCACCTCCAGTTTGCCAGGTCAATGTGCCCAGACACGGCTCACCTGCCTCGGGACTAAGCAATTTGGTGCTTATCTCTTTTCTAAATTCAAGTAGCGTCCTCAAGCGAGTTCATCTTCTCCTGTGGGCCTCAGCACATCTGCAAGCCCAGAGACCAGCGTGCTGGCGGCAGCAGGAGCAGACACGATTTGCATTCAAAGATCTCCGGAGGAGGTAACAGCACTCCTGATTTTACGCTGGCTTAGCATCGTCACGTTCTCACACCCTCAGGATGTGGGAAACCCTGATTAAATTTTTTCCTTTGCACGAAAAAGTTCAAATGCCCCATCTCCCTCCCTTGAGGAGGTGCCACACCTTCCTGCTGAAAGCTTTCCTCCTCACTCCACCCGCAGCAGCCGGCAGCCAAGGAAAAGGCACGTGACGGCAGCCCTGCGGGCAGGGGATTCGCGTGAAGCAGGGAGCCCTCAGTTTTGCTCTTTGCTCAGATGCTTTCCCATCAAACAGCTCATCAGATAAAAGGTGCCAGCAGGCACACTTACCGGATTAAGCGGCTGGGAAGTCAGGAGCTGCTGAAGCTGCTGGAGCTGTTGTTCGTGTTGGTGCAAGACGTGCCGCTGCTGCTCTGTCAGGGGACTCAGGCTGGGCACGCTGCAAGGGGAGCAGGGCAGGGAACGTCAGCGCAGCCCGCCTTGGTCCTGCACACACAGGGCCTCCCTCCCTCCTGCTAAACTTCTGCTGGAGAGGGCAGGGCTGTCCCCGCGAGCTCCCCGTCCTCACCTGCTCAGGCTGGTGGAGAGCTGCAAGGTCGGAGGCCCGCTCGCCTGCGTCAGCGCGCTCGGAGGCTGGGCGGCCTGAGCTCCGTTCAGATTCCCCAGGATCCCGTTGATGGGCATCTGCTGGCCTCCTGCCAGGGTCCCCATCAGGCCGTCCACCATGGGCACCGTGGAGAGGCTGTGGCTGGCCGTGGTGCCTCCCCCCAGCCCGCTGCCTGCCACCCTGGCCAGGCCATTCACCTGCTGCACCCCGGGCAGGGGTAGCGAGGCAGGACTCTGCTGCAGCATGGGCAGGGGCGGAGGAGTGCTGTGGAAGGACAGGGAAGAGCTGCTCCTGCTGGGGCAACCTGAATGAGGGTCCTGGGGGAGAAACGGACACAAGAGCATCGGACTGGGGCAGCTTGTGAAAGGTCAGCTCAGCTCCAGGGGTGCTCTGGGCAGGAGCCAGAGGTGGGAAGGGGGCTGTGAGCAGAGGTGTGTGCTCAGAAGGGTCCCAGAACTCAGACATGCTCGGCTGGATCTCTGGAAGCGCCGTCAGAACCACCTAAAGCATCCTCACCTCACGCTCCCAGCCTCAGCTACTCTCTACTCAGACCCTCAGCACTGAGAAGAACTGAAGAACGGGCACTCCAGAGAAAGAAACCTGATTTCTGGGCTTTATGAGCTGGATATCAGAGCGCTGGGACTACGCTGCTCTGCTCCCTCCCCAGGCCCCTTCCCCAGCTGGCTGGCGGACGCGGTGGCCAGTGTACCTCAGAGGAAGTGGAGAGCGAGTTCTCGATCCCGAAGCTGTTCTTGCATGGGGGGCTCTTGCTGATGCTCAAGGAATCGTTGTTGCAGACTGCAGGGAGGAAAGAAGCGAGGATGTGGAGTCAGGGGTGGAGCCTGACATTGCCACAGCAATAGCAAGGGAAGCGCATACTGCTAGGAGCTACAGAGAGATAAACGGGTCAGATCCTCCCCACTGTGACCCCTCCTGCCCACCACCCCAGGGCACCGCTGCGAAAGGGCACAGGGTGATGCTGCCCACCAGTCCTCTCACCGTTGGGAGGAAGGATGTACTGGGCCTGGCTGCCCGGGCCGTTGCTGCTGGTCACCACGGGGAAAGGGACAGAGAGCTGGACGTTAAGGAGCTGCAAACGCTCCTTCTTGGCTGTCAGCGTCATGATCTGCTCCTGGAGCCGCTGGTTCTCCTTCTGCAGCGAGTGCAGGGCTTTGAGCATTTCTACAACTGCGGGGAACAGAGCGGGGAAGGGGACAGGGTCAGCGGAGAGAACGGGGGAGAGGAGAAAGAGGAGAAGGGGATCCACAGGAGGTACCGCAATTAGACCACACTGGGGGAGGAGACTGGCCCCAGATCCCAGTCCCACTGCCAGCTACTCCCCCCTGGCACAGACTAGTGCTTTGTCCCCCACCCGGCTCCTTTGCCTGTGGGCAAAATCCCAGCTGGCTCCCACACAAACACGCACAAGGACCTCTCTTCCCACAGCCCGTGCCCTGAGTGACTCACTGTTTACGCCGGCTTCCCCGTTGCCCTGCTTCTCCAGGAGCTGCTCGATGTTGGGGGTGGCCTGGGGAACATTCTCCAGCTGCCCGCTGCTGCTGCACGACACCGTCTGGTCGAAGAGGGTCGGCAAGCTGCTGATGGGGGACCTGGGGAAGGGTTGGGGACGCATCAGAGATGCTTCCCCAGCCAGAACCTGCATTCCTCTGCTCCCTTCTTCCCAGTGCTCATCCGCTTCACACTGGGAACAGCCGCATCCCTCCCAGCCGCAGCCTGGCGAAGGGAAGCCGAGGAGGCGAGCTCTCCCTTCCTCTTAGCCCCAGCTGGTCCTGGCAAAGCAAACTTGCCCCCTGCCATCCCACCCCCAGCCCCAAGGAGGAGGGAAGGAGCTCTACTTCCCCCAGCCTCTCCCCCTTGCCTTGCTGTGTCACCCCCCGGCTTCCCGGGGTCCCCAGCTCCGCGCCCGGTGACCGGGAGGACTCCTGAAGGACACTCACATGGAAGAGAGGCTCTCCTGGGGCGACGTCCCTCGGCAGCCAAAACTGCAGTCCTCCAGGTCAGGCTCTGGGTGGGGAGAGGGACACAGAGACACCGCGTTCACAAGCATCCAGGGCGGGCAGGTGCCGGGTTTGTCCCCGAGGTGGCCGGGGCCGGTCCCCGCTAGATGGGAGCACCGAGCAGCGCCGGCACCGCACCGCAGCGGAGGCGCCTCCCCGCCGTGGGAGGGGCCGCGTGTCATTGCGTGTCACCCTGTGTCACCGGGAGCGGGGAACGGGGGGGGTGCCGGTGCTGTGTGTCACCCTTGGAAAGGTCACCGAGGTCCTTAAAGAGGGGGGAACCGGCCCCGCGCCAGCCCCGCGCTCTCCGCAGCCGCGGAAAGCGGAGCGATGGGGAGGAAAAATATTTTTTTTTAGGTGTAAAGCCGTGGGGAGGGGCGGGGGAGAGGGAGACTGGCTTTGCTGAGCCTGCGAGGAGGAATCGATGCTGTGCAAAGCCCCGCTCAGCTCTCCTAAGTGCCACCGCTGCCCTGTGCCACCGGGATCCTCTCCCGAAACCCAGCTGGGGTCCCGCAAAGTTTCCAGATGCTCCGTTCTGAAGAGCTTGAAGAAGTGTTTCAGGTCCAGAAGGTACCCCACAGCCATCCCTGCGTCCCAGGGAGCAGCGCTGGGGCCGGAGGCGCTGTGCATGTGCACATGTGCAGGATATCTCCCATCCGAAGAGTAATCAAGAAGTGAAGTATATTTATCTGCCATTTGCTTTCCATCCCCAGAGCCTGCCAGCCCATAAACACACGTTCCCGTGTCAGATGTTGTGACTACAGCCTGCACCAGCTGGCCGACTCGCCCCTCCTCTTCTTCACACAATAAGAGACATTTCGTATGTGCAAGAATCCAGGAAGTCTCCTGCGGGGAACGCTGTGATTTACAGTGCAGTGCCCCGAGCAGGGCAGTAGTTACTGGCAGTCACTTTCCACCGCTGAGAACAAGCAAACACAGCTGTCGTGCAGCAGCTCTTACAGACAGGTAGGAGTTGGATCCTCACTCCTTCATCCCCGTGGGAATGTCTTCCTGGCCATCAATCACAACCGGTCCATCCCTCTGGGGAGAAGCCACTGCTTCCTGGAGGTGACCAGCAGCTGCCCACCACAGTGGTCTCCCAGTCTAACACCATGCGGAGACAAGCCTTGATTTCAGGGACACCACAAGGCATGGGAACTTCCCGATTTCTCCAACCCAGGATCTCCTGGGAACGAGCAGACAGCTTCTCGGTATTGCTTCCATCCAAGGACCACTTAAACCCTTTGAAAAACATCCACCGCCCACCGCGTGCAGCTTTGCTGCAACCATTTTAACTTGCAACCAACCAAACATCCAGCTAAGCTCTGCCTGCCCGCTTGGTGCTGTCGTGTTGTTTGCCTGCAGCCCAGGGAGGCTGTGCACACAGATATGTACCTACACACACACACAGACACACGACTCTGGTTCTCCGGAACAGCAGCAGGCTCCACGTTCGATTATCTCCTGGCCAACGCCAGCACCCTGTTGGCTGCAGAGCGGGGAGATGACCCAGTTATCACACAGACACCACGCTTTCCGAGGCAGCAAGTATGAAAAAGAGGCTCGAACACAACGAGGGAAGATAAATACATTTGGCCTGTCATCGTAACGAGGCAGGATCTAGGACGAGCCGTGGGAGGAAGAACTAGACGGTAGCGAAGGGAGTGGGAAGATAAGAATCAGACTTTTTGTACTGCCAAAGGCACCCTGGTATCAACCTGCCTCAGCGATAACAGTTTTCAGTTCCCCCATCTGTACGGCAGGGTAACACCATCTCCCTACATCCCATTAAAATTGCGAAGAGCTCAAACGTTCCTGCAATGAAAGCTGTGTCTCCGTGGGATCCGTCCACACAGATGCTGTCAGGAAAGGTAATCTGAACCGAAGACAAGGCGGGATTACCTACAGCTCCACAGCCACCCTGTTAACGATTTGGGATTAAAGCAGTCACCAGACTTTTAAGTGAAAATGGCCCCGCACAGGAGGCTTAATGCATGTTAATTAATCCCCCTGGAAAAAAAGCCCTGAATTCGGCTTAGCACCCTCTGGGCCACGAGCTCCAGCAGGAGGAGATAGCGATGGACAAACCCGAAACGTGACAAAAACCAGGAGCTGTTCCGAACGCCGCCTGGAACTGGAAGAAACACGTCCCGAAGCTTGTAAGATCCTACTCGAACAAAAAGACCAATCTTGGAAATGGAAACTAAGGATCAGGCTCTTTTTTTTTTTTTTTTTAAGCAGTTTGTATGCTGGATTTTGCCTCCATGATTCATTCATTAGTAGCCGCGGGGCTGGAACAGAACCCAGGCTGCCGAGCCTCCGCGCTGTGCCTGACCCACGGCGCTATTCCTGACAGTCGACTCGCTTCCTCCTCCTGTCAGCACCTTGCCAAAATAACAGCGAAAGGCACCAGGCAGTGGGTCATCTCTCTCGGCGATCGCCGTGAGGGAAGAATAACTTTGAATCATTCCATTCTTTCCTTAATTCCAGGTGCCTGAATCACTCCTGACTCACAGCTCCCACGCCGTGGCTCTGACTCCCAGCTCCCCAGTTCCCCTCCAGTCCCACTCCAGCAGATGGGAGCTGCTGGCCGGGGCACACGGACAAAATGCTGCCAGTGACACACGGACAGACAGACAGGCACCTTCCCCGGGCTCGCAAAGGTCACGGGGAAGCATACGTGTTCATTCATGCTTTACATGCAGGCATGCACGCTCGTTAAGGCAAATAAGGGCACACTGGTGTCAGATCATCCCAAGAACTCGGAGCCACCCCTAACGAGGACCCTGGGCTTTAAAGTGCTCGTCACTCGGTGTGACACCGGGCAGCCTGACCTCCCAGGAGTTCAGCATCCAGCGTGCTGAGCTGCCGACCTTTCTGGGCTAGGGGAGTACGAGACAGTTGCACCGCTAACGGCAACGTCTGAAAAATCAGGAGGGTGCTTTTGTTTGACTACTGGTGTAAAATAAAAATCAGGCCCGCACTATTTTGGGAAAAAAAGAAATCTGACGATGCTTCAAGTCTCCTGCTTATTAACCAGGCAATTTTCCAAGAAAAATGAATTTGCCTTGGTGGGAAAAAATGAGCAGTTGTAAGTAATTCAGTGTTGGCACGCTCATATTTGGAAGTTGAAAACAGTGGATTTTGGTGCATTCATGACAAAGCCAAAGGGGAAGGGCAGAACGTAACTCAAAACAGACGTGGAAGATGAAAATTTATAGTGTAAGATCTCGCTCATTAAAAAAAAAAAACCAACAAAAAAACCAAAAACAAAACCAGAAAACTAAACCCCAACAAAAACTTTCAACTTACTTTGAGCAAGCAAAAGCTCACGGTAGTTTTCACCAGGTTTGCACAGCTTCAGGGTGTAAAAAGACAACAAATTTCTGGGGGGAAGGACTTACGCTCTTGCACTTTTCTAGCACGTGCCCAGGGATGCACGTTAGCCAACGGACACACCAGCAGATGGGCTTTTAGGGGACTGCAAGCCAGCACTTGGTTAAGGCAAACACAAGCACCCCCTGCCCTGGAGACAGAGCCCCGGTCCCCCTCTCCTAGCCCGGGGCTCTCACACGCGCGGGATGGGAGCAAGCAGGGAGGGCAGCTGGAGAACTATGGATGCAGTTGTCTCGACTCTTCCAGGGAGAACCCTTTGGAAGGGCAAACTCACATACCTTCGGATTCACGTACCTGCCCGGCTGCTTTCCGACTGATTTAAGAGTGGGTTGATTGATAGCCCGGATGCGAGGGGGCTTCCAAAAATATGTGAGGAAGGGAGACTAAACGTTGAACCTGCCAGTGAGAACACCTACACGGCAAAACGAGGAGGGAGAGAGAGAGAGAGAGAAATGACTTCTCAAAAACGCAAGAGGAAAAGAACTTCATTATTCCATCCCTTCCTGACTCTCGAACACAGCCTGCTCATGAGAGAGAGGGTTAAAAATATTTCTTTGGAAGTCTCACTAGACAGTTGAAATCTTCCCAGCCCCGTCTCAGCGCCAAGAGGGCTGAATGAGCCGTGTTAACACCAAGGCTGTAAAACTCCCTCTCTCCTCCCTGCTAAACACCTCTCACAGTGAGCTCCCGACAAAGGACAAAGCTCTGTCTGCTGGCACACGCGCAGCCCACCCAGCTGGGACGTGGGAGCCCTCCCACCAAGTCAGCGGTGCTGCAGAGCGAAGGTAGGGCTGGCACCGGCGGCAGGGTCCAGCCGAGCAGCAGGGGACAAGCCGCACAGGACACAGCACACGCCGCCTGCTACCTGTGAAAGCAACACGTCCTTGGAGGTTGCAATTCCTCCCACCCCGAAACAGGCTGCACGGGCTGTGATGCAGAACTGCCTCCATCTTTCCACTGACGCCAAGGGAAGCTGCAGTTGGCAGCTCTCCTCCAAACTTAAGGAAGAGCAGCTGTTCCCAAGGGGAAAAAGCAACTCCTCTGTGCCCACAAAGTGGTCCTGCTCTGTCCAACGCTCTCCTGAACCACAGTCCCTCTCCTGGTCCTGATGTTCTTACCTGCGTGGTGGAGACCGAGGAGGAGGAGGCTGGGATGGTGCTAGCGAAGGGAGACCGGTTGAGCTGCGGGAGAGACGACGTACCCTGGTGTGCCAGCAGGCTGGAAGAGAGGGGTGTACTGCACACCGCTCGCAGCACTCCGCCCCCGTGGGAAATAGGGTCCTTGTTACTGGTGTAGATCCCTGCAAGGGGAGGAGACGCGTTAGAGCCACGCTCCGCTGGCCTGGAGGCAGCTGCTTTTCTGCAGGGCTCCATCTCAGACAGGAAGAGTGGCACCAACGCACAAGATCAAGTGCAACGGGCACTTCAGCATCCCTCAGCCCAGCGTTCAGCAAGGGTGGTCCCAGCCCACAGTCCTTCCATCAAAAGGTATCAACAACTTTTCCAGCCTTGCCTCTGCCCCCCCTCGTTTGCTCCTCGCAATCCGACAAAGAGATCAGGGCGTACAAGTGACTCACCGAAGGCACAGGGCAGTGGCAGGAGGAGGCGGGGGACTCAAGTCAAGAGAGCCCACTCGCTGAGCTAACCTGTCCCCTTCCGGGATGCTCAGGGACCCCAGCGGGGCACGGACAGATAAATGAGGAAGAAAGGGTGAGGAGAGAGCTGCTGCTGAGGGAGGGGACCTGTCTGCCCTCCCCCTGGCTCCGGCACGCGGCAGAGGCAGTGCCCAAAGCCGGGTCCCACAGAGCCCTGCCAACATCCCTCTGCAAGAGAATGAGAACAAGCAGGCAGGAGAGTGGGGAACGGCAGCCTCCTCCTCTTTGAAACATCTCTTTGTTGTTCCAGGGGGAAGCAAAAAAAAATTGGCCTAAGGTTAGGCTGATGGAAGTTGCATCGATTCTTGCAGCTCTGCTCCTCTCCCAGGCAGTGCAAAGGGGCCGAGGCTCCCAGCGCACAACCTCCTCTGCCTCGGGATCTGACCTAAAACTGGGGCATCTGCAAACAGCCCACAATAGACCGATGACAAGTTCTGCTGCCAGAACAGTGTCAAACCTCAGCCCCTCCTCTGCCGGCTGCCTTAACCCCTTCCTGCCACATCTCCTGGCTGCCCTCATCCCTGCCAGGCCAGGGCAGGGGACCCAGGCTGGGAAGAGCTGCAAGCCTCCCAGCAGTTGATGGTGTGCCATCCTCCCAGCCCCGTGTGGATGCGGTAAGACCAGGATGAGAGGTTTTGCTTTTAAAAGAGGGGTTAAACTTCAACCACTTACGAGAGTCCCTCATTTGGGGTCAGAGTGTGGTTGTTGCCGTTTGGCCCATGAACATCCCTCTCTATTGCTTTGGAAATGGAGCTTTGCCCAGCTGAGGCTTTCCAGCACTTCAGCAAAAAGGGTTTGAAATGCCCCCCAGCTCAGGTCTGCAGCAACAGAGCAGCTGACGCGGAGGAGATTCTAGGATGAAGGCCAAGATGGAAAGGGAAGACCCAGATGTGGGTTTTCATAGCTCCCGGGACTGAATTCAAGGGACTGGACCCTGTGCAGGCAGGTCCAGACACCAGCTAAAAGTGATGAACAAGACAGCGGGGCTGGGAGGGACGGCGCACACCTGGAGCCCTAAGGGGGAACATACCTGAACCCAGCAGCGGGGACTCCATGCTGAGGCTGGGCAGGTTCCCTGTGTGGCTGAAGGACCGGGAAGAGTTGCCAATGCTGGAGCTAACGAGAGAACCCCCGGAGAAGGGTGACGAGGAAGTGGACGTGGACCCAGCCAGCTGGGCACCCAAAATCTCTTTGCTTTTGCCCCCTTTTGGCCTGCCAGGCCCATGTTTGTTCTTCTTGCTCCCCTTGTGCTTCTTTTCCTTCAGCACCTCTCCCTCCTCCATGCTGAGGGATGGCATGCGCTTGTGGCTGCTGCTGCTGCTGGTCCCGCTGGTCCCCACCGAAGGGCCACTGACAGGGTTGGAGGCCTTATAGTCCACGGGGGAAGCATCACGGCCTCTCTGCTGGCTCACCGCGGAGGTAGAGAAGCGCATGATGGATCCAAAGCCTGAGAAGATCACCTTCTGTTCGAAGATGTCCCCCTTCTGGCCTTCATACAGAGGGGAGCAGTGGGAAGAAGAAGAGGAAGAGACAGGCTTCCGGTACTTCTCGTCGTCCTGCTCAAGCTTGGGGAATGTCACAAAGTCCTGGGAGCACTGCAAGCTGCTGCAGGAGGTACCTGGGGGGAGCAGAGAGCAAGCAGATACAGGAAAGCTCGTGGTGGCAGTAACCCAGCCCATAAGGCAACAGCAGCACGGTCACCACGCAGGTCCTCTGGCACAGGCTAGCAACGGAGCTGAAGGACATCCCCGTCACCTCCCAGTCCTGCTCCCCCCACTGCTTTGATGCTCTCTAGCGAGCACGAGAGGTGCCCACCAGCAGCCTCAGCCCACCCAAACGTGTGTCTGCTTCCCCAGGGCCAGCATCACCACCGTCCCTCCAGCCCCGATTAGGGTCCCAGGAGACGAGCCCCGCTAGCCGTGATGACAACAGCTCGAAAAAGAACTGAGCAACGTCAGAGCAGATGGGAGCCCTGCAAGGCTCTGACCCAAGGCTCAGGGGAGGCTGGGTATCAGCTTTTGGCTCAGGTCTCTCCACTAGCACTCCCTAAAACACTGCTGCAGACAGTACCACCTACGGAGGAGAGGGCAGGTGCTGCCCACATTGCCTGTGCACAGTATCCCTTCCCTCCTCCCTCCGCTCAGACATCTGGATTTGTTTTTCCTTGCAGTGCAGCAGGCCTGCGCAGGAGGGGAGCTGTAGCACTCGTCTGACTCGGTTCTTCCCTCTCTGCACTGAGTTAGCAGGAGCAAGACTTTTCCCCTTTTATTCAAGGGGTTAAAGAAATAGCCACCAGCTCAGTTTCACAGCACGAGCTGATGAACGTCTGTCTTCACCGACAGAGAGATATCAAAGGGGAGCAAAGCCAAACATCACCCCCATTCTCCCCTCGTCTCTTGCTCCTCCTTCGCCCCTTACCTGCAGGCTGGAAGGTCCCGCTGGACGAAGCCGAGCTGAAGCCAACCGAGCTTTTCCCACTTCCCGTCTTTTTCCCCTTGTGGCTGCTGCCATGGCTCGAGGACTTCTTGCCCTTCACCTCCGACCTGCTGACCTCCGAAGTCTCTTTGCTCCCCTCATGGTGGCTGGTAGAGCCCTGGCAGCGGCAAGCACAGAGGTGACTCACTCAGGCCAGATGTGGCCACAGCAGGGGCTCGTTTTACCAATTTCCCCTTAAGAGAAGTACTCGCCCCCTCTGCCCACAAAGTGATGCTCAGGTCACTGTTATCTGGGGGGGGAAAAGCAACATTTCCCTCTACTGCTGCTCGGTGGCACCAGGATTTCTACTGGCAGGGATTACGCTCGTCCCATCTAACTGCAGCGAATTAACCAGGGCACAGACAGCAGAGATTCCCCACGTCGTCAGCAGAGGAGAGTACCTCAGAAGGTTATTCAACCCAAAGAAAATCTGAATTTGGCCGCAATTCAAGCACATTTCAGCTGCATCTCTCAGGTGTGCTATTCTCAGCAAGGTCATTGCACCTGGGGGAACTCGCTCGTCCTCGGGAGTTTCCCTGGGTTCCCTAATGCAGGCACCGAAGCAGCTCCCCCGCCAGCCCAGGGCTTTCCAAATCTACCGCAGTAAATATTTCACAGTGACATTGTTAGAGCAGCATCTGACCGTGCAGCAACAGATGCTCTCCAAACCCCATATAAGCCCGCAGGAGACAGGGAAGCGAGGGGGATGAAGAGGTTGGCCAGATGCTAGGAAATCCAGGAGCTTGGGATGAGAGAGAGAAGTGTGATGAGAGAGAGAAGTGTGGGAGTCTAGCAGGGGGAGAGGGGAACGAAGCAAAGCCCAGATCCCCCGGGGCACCCACGCTAGGATATGAAACCTTCACCTTCAAGTCACTTCAAAGCCAAACCAGCAACGTTCAAAGGTGGCTTCTTGCAAAATATTCCTGCAACCGATCGATATTGTAGATACAGTTCTAATGGGATGGCTACAGCCCGAAATGTAACACCTGTACCCTAGTGCAAACACCTTTTATTTCTTACTGAGCAGATACAAGGAAGACACGGAGAAGCACAATACCTTCCCTACATTCCACTATCCCTGACTCCAGATGACCTCTTCTTGGGGAGAGCTAAAGAAAAAAGGGCTTGTAATGCAGACTCATGAATGCCAGATAAAAATCCTTCCCCATTCCTCCCACATGGTTTAATCACTCTGCACAATGCAACAGCTGGCAGCCTAACACACACCAGATGTGCTGGGAATATGAAAGACAGGAGGAAGGGAGTGGTGGAAATTAGGGGGGAGAGGAGGGGGAATCTGTATTTTCTCATCACAGACTCCTGGATGTAGGAGATTAAGCTTTCTTGATTTATGAGCTCAGAGGGAGCATGAAAATCTTTCCGACTTTCCACATCTGCCTGGGGAGGGAAAGGAGAGCAGTGTCTGGGGGCGATGGGAAGTCCTGAGACTGCTCACAGAGTCGCAGGAACGAGATGGCTCATGTCTCAGCAGAAACGCAAAGCCCCGAATTTTCCTCCCATAAATTCACCTCTTTGGAGCCCCGCACAAGGTGCACGAGGCCGCAGAAGGGCAGGGGGAAACCACATGAGAAGACATGTTCTAAATCCAGAGTGTCAGGAAGGGAGTGCAGGGCAAGTAATGAATTAGTGCAGGGTGGAAGGGGGAAATTTGAGCTGGGAAATAAATCTTAATTGCAAATCTAAAGGCAAAAAAAAAAAAAAAAAAAAAAAAGAGGGTAAGAGAAGCTGAGCCGGCTCAGCTGAAGGCGGTGAATGGACAGACACTCACCTGTCCGGCTGATCTGACCTCGCAGACCTCCCTGAGGGACTCCCAGAGATGTCAGGGGCAGGATTTTCCCACCTCCTGCCCTAGATGTTGTTTGCCAAACAGGTCCCAGCAGACAGACCTGTGCGGTGCCACCACAAGCCCTCCTCACCATAAAGGGCCCTTCTCCAGAGAGCCTGAACCTGGGCCAAGGGCCCAAGCGCTGCAGCCGGGGAGCAGAGGGAAGGAAGCTGAAACCACGCTCAGTCCCGTCCCCTCTCTGTGCCTCTATTTCTTTCCCACTTTGCTCCGTGGAGCCTGCAAGCTCCGTGTGGCAGCGGAGCCTTCCAGGAGACACACGTGGACCGCCAAGCACAACACGGCGTCGATCTGAAGGGGAGGGGTCTGCTACCACAACGCCAATATTAATAACGGTAACGAGGGCTGCAGTCCCACTGCCTCCCTAACGACGGAGATGCTCCAGCCCAGGGCTGCTGCTGCCTAGAGGGAGCAGGACTGGAGAGACCTGCACGCCTGCTGCTTGCTTTGTGCATTCACAGAGGTCTCGAGCTCTGGATCATCGGCTTTTCCCCAGCATGGAAATCCATGTGCGTGCAGAAACACCGATGTTTCGTGTGTTGCAAACAGGTGTGGGGGGGAGAGCACACTGCAGAGGAAAAAAAAATAAATAGGGAAGCGCTGAGGAAGTGAGAGCTCTCTTTCAAAATGAGGCACAGCTACATTTTGAAGGTCTATTTAAAGCAACTAAGTGAAAAATGTCACCAGAACAAACCTGCTGCCCCGGCTGGAGGTGACAGTCTGATGGGGAAACTCCTGCCTCAAGCCAGGAGCCGGGAGAAGAGAGACCAAGTCGCGTGGGCACCCAAACGCCGGCATGCACGCACCTCCTCCCCCTGGCACTCGGCGTCCCCGAGGGGCTGTACCTGCTTCCCGGCCTCCCTGTGACACTGTGCAGCACCCAAGCTCTTCATTCATTAATTTATTGATGGGAAATCAGAAGAGCATCTCTTTGCCTCCTGATTGGCGAGACGAGCTCCTAGAGGGAACCACTGACGGAAATACAGAAGGGGTGGGGGGAGGCTGGCGTCGCGTGGGAAACACAGAGCGGCTTTGCCCTGGATTAAACTACTGGGGAGGGGAAGCAGGGAGGATGCGAAGGAGGAACAATGCGATGAGAGCGGGAGCTCCTCCAGCCCACGCAGAACAGGGCGATGTGCTGAAGCAGCCACCCGGGCAGGCTGGGAGCATCGGCTGCCTTTCCAGGTGGGATGGCTGGGGAGGGGTTGGACCAGTCTCCACAGGAGCTCCGAGCCAAAGCACCAGTACGAGCTGCAGCAGCTCCGTGTCCCAGTCACTCGCAACCTTTACCACCCTCACCCTCGCGATCGAGCGGCACTGTGCAGCTCTTCTTCGTATGTCAGGGGCAAATTCCCACTCACATCAGGACAAGGGATGCTAAAAGGCTCAGGGATTCTTCCTGTAAAGGTCCGTGCTGAGACACGCTTTGATCAGCGGGGGTAATTATCAGCCTTCCCCCACAAACCCCTACCCCGTAACAGCGACGGGGAATTTGCCCCAGCCAGGCACAGTGCAGAGGTTCCCAGGATCTGTCATCTCCAGGCTGATCCCGGGTCGATGCCGAGAGCTCAGATAACAGTGGGAAACCTGGAAAGTGTCCCTGCAACCGTGCGCTCTCCCCCCCGCTGTGCTCCCTCTCCAGCACCTGACCGGGAGCGGGTGGGCGCGGGGGGGCCCTGGCATCCACAGCTTAGATTACAAACCCCAGCTCGAGCCAGATGTTGCAGCCCCAAACACGCAGCATGTGTGAGTGTGTGTCAACAAGCGAGCATGATGTCTGCAGCTGGCAGGAGGAGGCAGCTGGGGTGGCTTGCAATCCTGCAGATTTACTGCAAGTGCAACCGAGAGCGGCAGGACGGCTCCCCAGGGGCTTTTGCAGGGGGAGGGGAGAGGCGCACCCGCCCGCTGTTGGGCTGCTCGCTAACCCCCATCCCAGCACCCGCTATGTGAAATGATGCTGAGCACAGAAGCTGGCTCCTGAATTTGCCCAGCAGTGTGTGACTACGGAGCCGGAGCGGCCCTGGCTGCCGGGACTTACTGTAAGACTCATCGCTCCTTCCTGGCAAGGAACCCTCCTCTGCC
The DNA here is from genome assembly GCA_011057875.1 of Pterocles orientalis. NCBI lineage: Eukaryota > Metazoa > Chordata > Aves > Pterocliformes > Pteroclidae > Pterocles > Pterocles orientalis. The sequence goes on from WKFP01014037.1 coordinate 162,884, forward strand.
CCGGGCCCGCTCCCGCGATGCCATCCTTCCAACGGGCTGTTCAAAAGCATTACGAGTTGGCAGCATTTTGGCATTTTTGGATAGAGCACGTGAAACAGCCAGAAACGATTATAATCAGAAACTGTTACCCAGAGGGGATATTTTCTGCCTCCTTCCCTCTCCCCAAAAAATCTGTAGGAGCTCCAAGTAGCCAGGATGACAACCAGTGAGAGCCCATATCCAGCACAAATCCACTCTCCACAGCTCTGCCACCTCCAAACCCATCCCAAAGCCCGACCCTGGAGCACCACCGGGGTGTTTCCAGCAGGTCGGCTGCTCTGCGTGCTCTCTGGAAGATCTCCTGCCCCTCTTGGAGGGCGATGAAAACCGCATCGCCCAAAGGCACCTCTCAGAGGCAGGAGGAGAGCTCAGAAGGGGTGTTACGAAGAGTGGTTTGCATGCTGTGAATTCACATCCTCGTTTCACTTTCCGGCGCAGATGAGAGCTGAGGCCACACCGTTGTGTTTTCAGCATGTTTATCCCCCAAAGCAGGGCGAGGCAGCGAGAGCTTGTCACTGCCAGACAGGACACGGAGGCCTGGCAGAGTCCAAGGACAGAGTGGTGTTTAGATTCCTAAAAGACACAGGGAAGCACTCAGCGAGATGTGCAAAAATCTGGCAGAAGTCTAGCACGATTGATTTCAAGAGGAAGACTGAAACCACATCAAAGGACCTCCTTCATAACTAAACGGTTCAAGAGGGGAGCACAGGGTGGACGAGATATTAGGTGAAAATCGGAACTGAAAAAATAAACCTGGATTGCAAAATTAAAGAAAAACGGGAACCCACAGGGCAGGCTGTCCAAGGGAACGAGGAATTGTACCACTGTTCCTCCAAAGCAACGAACCAGTCCCACTGCTGTCCCCCTAAGCTGGTGAAGGAGCTTGAGAAGTCCTGCTGTACAGAATGAAAATCCGCTCCTAAAGTATTGCCGAAGGTTTCAGAGGACTTGCAGCAACATCAGGCACCGGGGCTCAAACGTCAGTCACCCCAGGCTCCTTTCAGGCTAAGCAAACTGGGAGCAGACTGGAGCATGGCTCTGGGTACTGGTAACACCTCTCCGTGTCCTAGTGGCTGGTGCCACACCACAGCCTGCCTGCGGTCCCCGTGCCCGAGGAGCACGCAGTGCCAGGGCCCTTCTGCTGACCCCTCTGACGGATGCTCCCGCTCCTTGCCACTGGCTCCAGAACATGGGTGATGCTCCGTGCCTCCAGCCCGATCCCTGCTCCAGCTCCTGGGCACTGGGATGGGAGCCTGGGACTCACTGGACGTGGTGCCACTTTGGCAGCGTTGCAATCAGCACGGTTTTGGCTTCGAAGAGGAAATCTGTTTGGACATGCTGCATTAACGTGTCTCAGGATTTTACACCAGTCTCCCTCGTGCAATGTTACCCTGGTGCAACTCTCGAGAAAGCCCCGTGCAGCCACCCCCCGAGGGGTCTGTGCAGGGTTGCAGCAGCTCTGGGATTTGGGCTGGAGTGGGCACCTTTGGTAACAGTTTGAACAACGCTTTGGGATCCGTGCACAAAAAAGCAAGGGAAAGACACTCTCTGGGATAAGGATTAATAGTAACTCCCCAGGGAAACACTAAAACCCCGTCACTCAAGCACAGCTACAGTAATTAGGATCTCCTGAATTTTAGCTGACAAAGAGTTGAAAGCTGCCTGTAAAACCGAATTGCAGCCTTCCCTCCTTACTCATAAAGGCCTGGCGGAGACAGTGGGTAATTGTCTAACAACCACTCTGGCTGGCCAAGAGTCAGGTTTTGGATTTCAGTTCAGCTCGAAAATAATCTTCTCAGGCCATCAGTTCCTGACAGCTCTGTTAACTGGGTGAATCTGCTGCTCCCAAAAGCCAGAGCTGAGCTGCCCTAACGCCAGCACAGGTAAATCAGGAGCAATTGCAGCTCAGTTCCCCCACTCCTCCAGTAACTTTCTGCTTCTCCCAGCCCATGACCCACGACACCAGCTTTGCCATTTCAGCTCTGACCCACACCTCCACCCCGCTTGCAGGCTTGGCCTCGCACGGAACACAGAAAATCCTCTTCAGTCCTAACCCAAAGCAACCCTGCGCTGACTGGCAGGAGCTTTCGCTCCTCCAGACTGCCCCTGCAGTGATGCTCACACATGCAGACACTGCTAGCCTGTGAATTTTCATTTTCACAAGGCAGTCCTGCCACATAAAGGACACCCAAGTCTTTCCAAGCAGCATTTCTGTGCACAAAAGGACATTCCTGGGACATGTTGTTTATTTGTTCTAGCAGGAGCTTGGCCCTCGTCCTACTCCCTTCCACCAGAACAGCCCTGCTAAGGACTTGCATAAATTTCCATCCCCACTAGAGAGGAGAGCACAACTCCAAAGGTCCAGGTGCTGGAGTAACCCCACTTGTTTCCTGACCCTGAACAACCACAAACTTGGTCCTCACCTTGTTGCACGCAAGCTCGACTCAAGTGTTTATTCTGCTTTACTGGAGCTCGGGGCTGGCACGCATCACAGAAAGCTCGGGGCTATCCTGATTTACAGCCAGGTGCGAGAGCTCACGTCAGCAGCGTGATTTCAGCAGCGAACAGCAGAAATACAGCCATCCTGACTGTTCCCCACCGGCCCTGGGCACTGAGCAGACAAACCCACCCCAGGGACACCTTCCCAGCAGGGATCAGACTGTCTCTACACCTCGGGGGCAAGACAGGCCACCACACCTCTGCCTGAATTTTCCTGAAGTGGAGGCACCAAAAAGAAACCAGCCTCCCATTGTCTCACCCAGAAAAGCAATTATGCACTTTGAAGATCTTCTGTGCTTCTAAGATTGTCTGTTTTTTCCCCCTCAGCTGTATCAGTTTGTCTAATAAAGGATAACACCTCCTCCCACATCGCTTATCCACCTGCCTGAGCTGTTTACACCGTGGAAGCAGCAAAGGCCAAAACGTGGATATTTATCTTATCTATTCCGGGAGAGCTTCAAATCTGCACATCTGCTGCAAAGCAGGCTGGCACTTACAGCTCAATCAGCTGGGAGTTTAGCTCCATGATTGCGTCGTCAGTGCTGACAGAAACCAAGACAGCTGCCGTGTTAAAATTCCCAAGGTGGGCATCGAGGTGGGGAGTCAGGCAGAAAGAGCGAAAATGTGACAAATCAGGAATCAAAAGGAATGGACAAAAGCCCTTTCTCTGTTCTTCCGCACTCTCCTCCCCGCTTCCTCCGAGAGCTGGGGCCGACGGTTTCCCCCTGCCCTCCCTCCCCACCCCACATTCCCACGCTCACATCCTGCGCGTTTGGTACCTTCTCTGCAGCGACGGGCACCGAGGATGGGGGAAGGCTGGTGGGAGACTCCGGCCGTTTTTTGTGCTTCTGTTTAGGTCTTTCCTTGTCTTTCCGACTCTGCAAAAGAAATCAGAGAGTACTGGAAGGCTAACTTTCCTTCTGCTGAGAATAGCAGTTGTAAGGGAAAAGAAAGGAGGGTGTGTAGGGGTGGATTTACAACCATACATTCATATTGCTCTTTCCTTCCCCACCCATCCACACGAGCCCAGCATCCCTTCCCCCACATACCAGCTTCTGGCTGCGAGCGTCCCACTATCTCTAGCCCAGCTGCAGCCAACATCTGGAGCACAGAATATCAACAGAAGCCCTCGAATCAGTTTATGGTAAGATGATAGGGAAGGACTTAACAAGCTCTGGCTGATTTCAAGAAACCTGAGCTTTCCTCCTATTTCCCCAAAGGGACTCCGTGCCCCCTTACACTCGCTCTCTACCTTCCTCAAGGGTTTCTCAGATCAGCGGAGATCTCGGAACCTAGGCTTGAACCTAACCCAGCGATCCCCCCATCTCCCCTCCCAACACAGACAGCTGCTCCGGGTCCTTCTCCGCTAACAGGAGACAGACTATTTAGTTTGATTTCTCCAGCCTGTTTTTTCTCGCACTAAAACCCCAGAAAACGGGATTCTTCAAAATGCAAACCAACGAAAAATCACGGCCCTGATTTTATATTCTCTTGATGAACGGACTGTAACTGGGGCTACTCTTACATAGTGCTATCTGCATGTTTATGCTAAAACTGACATATTTTCAGTGAAAGGACTGAAAAAATAGCCCATGTGACATCATCCGTGGGGCCTGAGGATGCCCTGGCCAGCTGGCACACAGGATGGATGGATAAAAGAGCACGCTCCATCACGCATCCCTGCCTCCTCCCTGTTTTCCTCAGCTGCATGCTCCCGTGGGGACACACTCGGCTGACGACATGAGCTTTTCCGTGCCACCGATGTCAGCTGAAGACGTGGCCTTCTTCAACGAAGCCGCAAAAACTTCTGTGCCCAGTTCCAGATTTCCCAGTGTGGTCACTGGCGTGGGGACCAGGAGAGCTGCTGTCAGATAAACACCTGCGGGAGACGCAGGGCTTAGAAAAATCCATCCTCCTGTGGCTGAGACCTCTTTGTAGGAAGGGATGGCTGTTCTGATACAAGTCCCTTGCCATGGGCATTTTATTCTAGAAGCTGAAGTCTGCAGTCCAGACCGAAGGTGCATGCAGAACAGAAGAGTCACATCGAAATTCATCGACTCTCCAGAAAGATGTTTATTGCTTTCTCAGGCAGACAGAGCCCTGAGGCTACAGCTGCCAGCACATGCCAAAGACGGGATGCTGTCAGGGGAAGATGCGATTGCAGCAGGTACACGAGCTTCACCGTGTGGTTTTGCAGGGGAGAGAAGAGAGCGGAATAATTAGCTTAGGAAACAATACGCTAAATGGGGAAAAAAAGGGGGCAGGAGGAGGGAGAGGGCAGGAGGAAAAGGCTGCAGAAGGCCTGCATGAAGGGAAGCAGAAGAGTTCCAGAAATGAGCACCTTCCAGTGCGGGTTTGGCTGAATTTTCCTGGCCCTCAAAAAGGGGGCCCACGCTGCAGCCACCAGTGCCCCTGCGGCGTAGCCCTGCCAGCCGCCACGGAAACTTTCACGGGGACGAGCTGCTGAGAAAAGGAGGAAAATCGAGCCTCGAGTCCCCAGCCAGCACTGCCAATATCCATCATTTTATCACAAGACTCCTGGCGTTTGGCGTATCTGGTAAAGCCTCCGTTCCTAGAGCTGCAGTATTTTACAAGAATCTCTGTTTTCCTTTCTTCTCTTTCTTTAATGCACATTTCCAGCGTTGGCAGGGAAGAAGGAAAGCTTGGAAATGTGACTTCTGCAGACTAAGTGCTGAAAGACAAATTAAATCTCTACTAAATCTCATCATGCTTTAAATACTTGGGGGCTTCTCTTGCTATAAACTCTCAGTCTCACGGGTCTTCTAGGACAGGAAGATGGGGAAGCTGTGGCCCAGGTGGTTAAGCAGTTTGTCACAGACCGCGTGCACATCCCTGCCCATTATTCCAGCAGCAGTCACAATTTGCACTCACTCAATAGCACACAGCAGAAAGTTTCAACGAGCTGAAGAGAGGTTTTTAATATCTACATCTCGTTTTACAAATGGGAAAACCAGGGCACATGGCACGAGAGAACTTGCTGATATTTCACAGAAAGCCATCCATAAATCCAGAAAGGAAAGTCAGGGATCCCCACCCCACCTGGACAGACGCTCGCCTGCTTGCGGACGCTGCCAGTGCCACTCACGGAAGCCAGAAATGGAAAACAGGAGCCAGACACCTCATTACAATACACTTTCCCAAATAACGGCACAAACCCTGCTCCTTAAAACTTTCTGAATACCACACAGCTTATTCTCTCATTTTCAGACCCTGAATCCCAAACACATTTCAATCATGAAGTTCCAACAGGAGGGAATAAGCTACACTGCTGCAAACGCCAGCGAGACAGCACTGGAATGGTTTAATTTCACATCTCACGGTCAAGACGATTTTGGCTAACGACAAGGAACCTACACACCTACATACATACACATACACACGTGCACATGTGCGGGGAAAGGCAGGAGCATCCTGACCGTCACGCCAGCGAACCATAAAACCTCCCACAATTTCATTGGGATGGCAACCACCAAACTCACATCCTCCAGCTTCAGAATCCTGGCTGTCTCCTGTCTGACAAACCTCCCTTCACTGCCGGCAGCGCAGAGTCTACAACAGCTAGCTGAGCAGTCCTCCGATTATCTGTAGGAGTGTGTACATATGTATATATTCAGCAAGAACCCAGCCTGCACAATAGGGACCAGATTTCTGGAATGCCTCTGCTCCCATTTAGATGCTTGAATAAATGGTCAGGTTTTCCAAAAAAAACTAAACGCGGAGTATCGAGCTCTTTTGAAGATCTGGCCCCCGACTACATGTGCTGAGCAACTGCACTCAAACTATTTAGAAAATCTGTCCCACAGAGACCAGTCATCGTGCTCTGCTCAAAGGACTGCATTGAAACCAGAACCAGCGCAGCCTGTCGAGGAGCTCAGCCCCACTCCTGCCTGCACGCAGCCCAGGCCATGCCCTCGGGCACACCTTGCTCCTCCATCCTGCTTCCCCCCGCCACACCACCTCCTCTCCAGGCTCTGTGTCACTTCTGCTCGGGCAGAGCAGAAACCTGCAGGACCAGGAGCACCCTGAGCTACAGCCCTTCCGCTTTGCACAGTCTGGGTGCCCGCCGCCTTTGCACACCCATCACCCACCCTCTAGTTACCCTAATATTTCTGGGTACTCAGAAAGGCAACAGAATCTGACGTCTTCTGCAATATCACCGGAGAAACGCCATGCCCCATGTTGAACAGGCAGGAAGCTAATTCCAATACCCCACGGATGCTGTACAGACGGGCACTGGTGGGAAGGTTGTGCTGGCTGCCCCCAGACCACGGCACAGCGAGGGTCCGGGTGCTCCATCACTCCTGGTGATCCCGCCTGTGTTGACAGGCCCTCAGACAACCCTGGGTGTTCCCCAGCTTGCACCAGAGGCTTTTAAACGTGTGGCTTCTCTTCAGGAACCGGAAGGCTCCAAATGCTTCCTGCAAGAGCCGCAGGGTGCAAAGGGAGGGGAAGGCGAGGGGACGGGGTGGGAGGGGGGGGAGCAGCACTTTCCCCTGCCTCTCAGGTGCTCCGGCACTTCTGCATCCAGCACTTCATCTCCCTGGCACACAGACACCCTCCTCTGCAAACTCTCCTTCCAGGAAAACTTCCCAGACAATGCTGCCACTGCCAACAGCTCAGCCTGCCCACAGAGACCTGCCTGGCTGTGCCACGAAGCAGGGGTCAGGGGAGGAAGAGGAGGAGGGAGGGTGGATGCACTGCGAGAGCAGGAAGGACACCCCCATCCCAGCTCTGCAAGCAGATGCCGAGCCCTACCTTGCAGCCGCTCGGCGCTCCCTGCAGCAGGCGGGCTGGCTGGGCAAGTCTGCAGGGAACGGGAACCTGCTCCCAGCAACAAACTTCACGGAAAACAAACTTTCCTTGGGCAGGACCGAGCAGCTGGGGCTTGGCATGTGGGCACAGAGCAGGCCAGGGGGGAGCGTGGCTGCATCGGGGGCGTGCCGGCGACACAACCTCCCTTCGAGCTCCCCAGCACAGGAGGAACGGAACAAGATCTCTCGCTGCCAAAAAGGGTTGTGCACAGCTCCGCTCGCTCCCCCCGCCGCCGTCTCCCCTTCCCCAAACCCCTTCTTCCAATCTGCTGGACACCAGCAGTTGGATCATTCAATGGAGACTGGGCAGGGGAAGGAGAGAGAGAAAAGCTGGGAAGAGCCAAGTGGGCTCTGCTGCTCCCTCCCTCTTTCCCAGGCTCTCTGAACTCCGAGGAGGAGAAGGAGGACCAGCTCTGAGCTGCAGCCATGGCAGCCGCAGCGAGGAGGAAGGCAGTGCCGGGCAGAGGGACGCTAAGCCCCTGCCTGCAACCTGGCTTGGGGATTTCATGGGTTTGCCTTGAGACACACTGAGTGCACCCTCGGGGGCTTTGCGTGCTCTCAGACGATTGCTGCACCCCCTGCTAACGGGAGGATGTGCTGGGGGCGGTTAAACACCCACATAACAAGAGATCACAAAGAGCCGGTCAAGGATGCTAGAAAACAAGGCTTCTAAAGCTAGCCAAGAGCAGATTTAGGTTCTGCACTCCTTCCCAAAAAGGAGACCTGTACTGGTCTTGCAAGCAGCCATCTGCATCCCACTTGAAAAAAAAAAAAAAATGTTCCTTTGCCCTTTGGTGCCTGTGTGGGCACAAAACTCCAAGAGGCAGACCACCGCCACCAACTTGACTGCAAACACAGAGCCCCTCACAGACCCACTGGGTTTAGATTCCAGCCCAGTTCACCTTCTCCACAGTGCGAAACCTGCCAGGCTGGATCCTTGGCTCCTTTCCTCTGCTGGCACCAGCTCTAGACAGACAGGCGATGGCAGCGGGGAGACGGGCTCTGCCGTGCATCTGCTTGGCCGCCACGGGACTGGGTGCTTGTGCCCTGCTCCGGCTGGTGCTAAAGGGACAAAGGGGTCAGGACAGGCAGAGTCCCTGTACCCCCATAAAGTGGCCCCCTGCCCCGTGGCTAGGGAAGTGGTCAGTACCCAGACCTCAGGAATAACTGCAGTTGGGCTTATTTGCCCCAAGCGCCTGCCTCTCCTTCCTATGTCACAGGGACCGTTCCTCTCCTAACAACATCCCAAATCCAAAGTCCCCTGACTTAGCTTATGGGTTCCAGGTGTTCACTAAGGCCAACGCTGGACGAGTGTCTCCCTCCATGGGATATACGCGTAAAAATGTTGTAGCTCACTGCTCCTGTCTGCTCCTGGTGTGACAAATCTCATTCCACGGAGCATGGTAATTTTTTGCTGTTTGTTTCAAGCAGACAATATAGGTGACGGAACATCTGTACTTCATTCAACCCCTGTGCGTCATCCAGCATTTTCTCGGTATTTAGCTATTGTTTTCTTTCTTTCTTTCTTCTTTCTTTTTTTAAACAAACCAACCCTGCAATGGCTCCCACAGGGCAGAGCACACGCATTGCGACGCCAACCCCGAAGAAAGAAACAGGGCTGGTTTGACCAGGGCTTGCTATGTTCTGGGGAAAACCCAAAGCCTGGAGATTTTCAGGACAGCACAGAAGGAAATGCTTGGGCTGGTATCATTTGTGCCTGGAAGAGGCAGGGGATGCTGACGCTGGCCTCCAGTCCCACATCACAATTGTCCCTTGTTCCACAGAGAACAAGACTCTTCACAAATGCTGAACTGTTTCACAGCAAGGCTTAGGAGCCCAAATCCTGAGTTTTTGCTGTCTTACTGAAGCCGCTGTGTCGAATCCTGCGCCCCTCACTTAGTCATTAACTCAGCCAGAGTTTTCCTCCGTAAAGCCTGAGCAAACAGCCGCAGCCCTGCACGGGAAGGGAGCTGTCAGGCACCGAGCTCCTCCTGGAGCCGAGAGCCACGAGCACCTGCAGCCCCGGGACTCAGCCCTGCGCTCTGCTCTGCTGCTGAGCCGTCAGCTCCCCCCGCAACGCCTCCAGCTCCGGGAGGACGAGACCAGGCGGCTGCACAGCTGGACAAGCTCAAGAAAAAGCTGTTCTACTTCAGGTCAGCGCAACAGCACGCCCAGTTCCCCTGAAACACGTGCGATTAGATCATGTACTGCTAGTCACGTCCTCCCAAACCATGCGGGAACTCACGGTTCAACCTCCTCTGCGGGAACCCCATGGAAAGGTGCGTGCTCCCCCCCTGCCTCGTACCCAGTCCCCGCGCTTCATAACCGCTCCCAGACCTGGGAACTCCACCAAACCCCTGGAGAGTGCCTTCCTGACTCTGTCCATCTCAGCGGCTTTGCACACCTCGCCCCCCTTTCCCCCTCTCGAAGTGGAAGGAGGTGATTTCGCACTTGCGCGGTGGCCTTGCCAAGCAATCCCGGCCCTGGAAGGGGCCTCCGTGGGATCTGCTGTTCGCAAACCCGATCCGGAGGGGAGGAATGGTGAGGGAGCAGCGAGACGGAGTCTCTGCACGTTTGCGAGGAACCCAGAGGCTAACAATAGTGGCAAGCGCCACTGAGAAGCCTATAAATAAATCCCTATTCCTCCCGTTTTCGCTCTCCCCCTGGCGCTGACCTGCTTTCCAACCAAAAACCGGGAAGCTGAACCTCCCCTGCTCCTACCTGCCAGGCACGTGACCGCGCTCCCACCCCCGCCACCAGCCGCTGTGCAAATATAGAAACCCTCGTACGGTCCCCAGCCTTGGACTTACAGCGTCTGTCAGTTATAATTACAGCTGAGCTCTCCAAAGCCGCCGTCAATCTCCCCGATCCTGCCCTCTCCCCCACCCCTTCTGCTGCTTGTTGGCTAAAAATAGCACGTTCCAGTGCAGCCCTTCACCTTGTGCCAAGCGCGCTCCCCGGCCGTGCCACAGATGCTCTTTCTCCCTCCCGCCTCCTCCTCTCCTCGCGGCAGCTGAACACACAAGAGGAGTAAATATTCCTCGGCCGCTTTAGCCTCGTCCGCAGCAGGAAAGTTCCTGACTCGGTGTCGGCAGCGAGGTTTGACTGGTTTGCCCGCGTATCAGGTATGGTTTGGGCAAACTTCCCAAACGCGTAATGGACATGGTGGGCAGCCTTTCAAACTGGATATTGCGGGGTAACCTCTGTAAATAAAGAGGGAGATGGCTTTCCTGCCCACACGATTTATGGACTCTCAGCCGGGCACGCCAGGAGGGTGGCAGGAGGGATTAACCGATGGCCGTGCTGCTTTGGAAAGCCTGGATGCCCTCGGCCCCTGGAGACTGGGCTGAGGTCCATCAGACCAGCGTGTCACCGGGCTGTTTCTGGATGTGGGGCACTATCATTGCCATTCAAAACCATTTACGCATTGTGAGGATGCCTAATGCAACAAGACAAAAACAAACAGAAAAGTAGTAAACAGCCAGACACCTATGGCAAGACTTGAAAGATTTCACGCTACAATTTCCAGGGTATCACCAAGTGTTTACAACAAGGTAAATCTGGCTGTTGGCTACAGTGGAATATATCCAGAACTTGCTTGGGAAAGGAATTCTGGATTTCTGCTAACAAAAAACAGGATATGGCCCATAAAGTATGAAAAACTCTCACGCTATACCAGAAGTATCCCTGCAGAAGTTATTTCTGCTTCAGATCTTTGCAGATTTCTGCTTTGATGCTGCAAAAGCTTTTTTAGGTAGGGAAGAATTTTTATTCTGCTACCATTTGTCTCAGAACCTGAATCCTCCAAAACATGTGTGTTCTGCCTCTTAGGGCTATTTACTGTCATAAATAACAAATATCTGTCAAGCCTCTGGCTGCCCCACTTCTTCTGGTACAGACCCTTCCACCCTGGCACCTGCACCCCCGTCAGGACACAGGGGTTTGCTGGGATTGTGCCTTTACTCCTCCACTGCTGCTTTCCCTGGAAATACGAGCATTCGTCACGTGAGTCAGTTGGTTAATTATGAACCTCGGTGTGCTGCTAACACGTCCTGAAACACTGCAGCAGTTCTGATGAGCACCTCTTAACCAGTCGGATAAACAACGATCATACCAGTCACATCTGGCACGCGATGTCCTCCCAAATAATTATTGAACAAAAATAAACTATTTTCACAGGTAGACTTGAAGCAGGTGGAATACCTGTGGCTGGTTAATCTGACTAACAAAGTACCACCTAGTTTATACTAATTATTGTTCTTGCCTACAGTTCACCTGCCGGCCACAGTGCGGATTACTAATCAGGAGCTTTGTGTTCTTTAAAACTTGGGCTCGAGCTGCTGCATTTAAAACCCCAGCCTCAACCACTCCAGATCAGCTCAATACCTGGAAACCGCAGCACCACGCCACCCTCAGAGTGAACTTGCCCCAGGACAGAAAGGGGAAAGTTGCACGTTTCACAGGCGTGTTCTGCCAGGACCCCTCTGAACGTGCAAACGTGGCCCCGCGCTCCCCACGGCGGTGCTGCTCGATTTGCACGCGCATTTCTAGAAGCCTGTTTGCAAACGCAGCCGCTGTTCAGATCTCTGACTGTGACACTCTGCAGGGCCAGGGCTCACCTGAGGAGCCACCGGTGCTCCCTGCACACTCTTCCCCTTCTCACCTCGGTCCCGCACAACTGTGCCTCCCAGGGTTGACAACCCCCGTGCAGATCTTACCTTCTTTGGCCTTTCATGGTGAGAGACGTGCTTCTCCTGAGCAGGGGACGTGGATCGACTCCTTCTCCCAGCAATGAAGGAGCTCCCTCCAGAGTGACGTGAAGTCTTCTGAGGTAATCGGGGAAGGGGAGATGAGACGGAGAACAGCAGAAAAAAGAGAGAGAAAGAGGAAAAATTGTTATAGAGCCCAGATTTCACTGTTACAGTGAGTAAAGTTACAGTAAATGGCTTGTAACTCTGTACATACTGGATGCCCAGTCCAGTTCCCAGCCTGGGGACCACAGCATCCCGGTGGGCTTACAAACAGCTTGTGGATCGAACTCCCCAAATCCTTGGTTCTCGGTGCCCTTCACACACCGACACTTGTAAGAAGAAAGGCACAGCTGCTGAGAGAGCGTTCTACAAACAGGATAAAGGGCAGCAGCGACGCTGCGCAGACAAGCCAGGTCTCTGAACTGCAGCGTCCAGCTTTCCGTCCCAAGTGGGGTGTGGGGGGCGTGTGGATATCCCATTCTCAGAGCCCAGGCACCAGTCCTGCCTCTGTCTCAGCATCAGTGAACCTGACACTGAGCTACTTGTGTCCGATGCTGAGGGTGCCTGAGGGGCCAGGAAGGTGTCCTCCAGTTTGACTTTGCGGGGAAGCCGAAGACATCAGTCACTGTAGGTGACAGCGCTGATAAGCGGGAAGGAAAGCGGGGAAGGCCAGCAACAAAGGAGCCACTGAGACACAAAGCTGTGGTGAGAGGATCAAGTTTCCTTTTTGCTGGAGGGGGGAGAGCAGGTGTCTACTAATTATGCAGAACAGGAAAAGGGTTCCTCTCTTTCCTCTCAGTAGTGTAATTAATAGGGGGAAGTTCTTCGCCCCAAATATCCCTCAAAGAGTGAATGACTCCATGTCTCTTCTCGGCTGTCTCTGTCCTCAGGCAGAAGTTTTGGCTGTTCTGTGTCACCCTCAGCTACACCCCTAGCTCCCTGGAGCGTCAAACATCATGGGATGTTTGAGATTTAATCCTTATTTTTTTGGGACTTACCTTTCAGCCATACAGAGTGGGCCAGGGAAGCCAAAACAGACGGGAAGAATTCAACCCCTAGTTTTGGAAATGGGTTGAAAGATGCTATAGAAATGCAAAATATAAATTAATCTTTATTCCTCAGTGACTCTGACTGAATGGCTGAAAAGGCACGCAGGCTGCAGAGCTTGTTTATGTGTTCTTGGCATTTCTTACCGCTCTGAGCACAGACACAAGCTAGGATGGAGACAACGCCTTTCATGTGACAAAAAAAACTCCACTGCGGGGATGAAGAAACTCACCATTTTATTGAAGTGGTACTTGCAGTAGCCACAATATTTGACATTGTCGACTTCTAGGACTTCCTCTTCACACAAGAGGCCAGCCATCTGGGCGCTGAAATACATGCAATTAGGAGGAGGCTAAAGCAAACTGTACAGCCAGAGCACATATCCCATCAAAGGGCAAAGAATAGTTCAGGATACCCAGGCAAGGTCTTGAAGTTTCCTGTTCTGCTTGGCAAACGGTACGCAAGGAGGGGGGAAAAAAGTTCAGACTATTTTTAATTCATATTAAGATCTTCAAAATTGTCAGTTTTTTCTACCAGATTGTTTTGCCATTTTTGTTTTTCTTAAGGGAGGCCTGGGAGACCAGTAACAATTCCAGTAAAAGACAGATCATGAGGAAGGAATCCATGGAAAACGGGGAATCTCCCTGTTCTGCCGATAGGCAGTGTTGTTTTCAGGCTGTGAGGGTACACGAGGATATCAGCCCTTAAAATCACATCATCTAGATGATACTCTGCTGGAGAAGGAACATTCCTGGGTTGTGACTCATCTCTTCTCTTCTTGGATCCCACATACTCTTAGGGAAATCCCCAGCCTCCCTCCTCAGCACAGAGGGCTCGCTGCTGAAACCTCAGCCTTCCTGGGGAAGTTCCCCTCACAAACCCAGCAAGGACAAGACACCCCTTGCACAAAAGAAACCCAGCCCAACTCCCGCCACCACCCATTCAGTGCGGCCTCAAAGCCACAGCAGCAAAACCAGCGGCTGGGGCTGTTCTTGGGGTGACGCTGGGGGAACTCACCAGGTGACATGGAACGCTTGCCGGCAGCCGTGGCGGTTACAGGCCATGCACGCTCCAGAGGCTGCTTTGCTCTCCCTGCCCTGCTCTTCACAGATGTAGCAGGTCTGAAAAAAAAAAATAATAGTGGTCAAAGAGGCAGAGAAAATGTCTACTTCACTCTCACTGCTCACCAGAAGGCAAAGCCTTCAAGAACTCATAACTCTGTGTCCAGTCGTCTCCCTCCTATGACAACAGCTCTGGGTTATTTCTCATGGCATGCTCAGAGCTCAGACATCTTCTTTCTCTCCCCAAAAAACAACCGTGTGAGATCAAAACAGGGAGTGATCAACATGCACCTCCAAGGTGGAGACTGCTCAAGTTGCAGGGAGCTGGGGAAGAGAGAAATGGAGGAAGACAAAGCTATTCGCAAGAATGGGGATTTACTTTGTTAGGTATTCTCAAAGGGACCTGAGTACCTGGAAATTAAAATAAATTGGACAGGAAATATGGTAGAATAAGATGACCCCAAAAAGCCAAAGCGGGGCAAGTACGCTTGGGGCAGCAGGAGGAAGAGATGGCCATACCTTGTTGAAGCGGTCGTGGGGTACATACTGCAGGACGATCGGCTCCATGGTGAGCACGTTGGCAAACTGCACCTCTGGGATGTACAGCGCACAGACGACGTGGGCCCACCCTGGGGAAGCAAACCAGAGAGCAGAGATTCCCATGGGGCAACCCAGGAGAGTCTTAAAAGTCAGACAGGGCTGCAGACAAGCACAGAAGGGAGAGAAGGAAGAAAGCATAGGAAGGGAGCCAACTGAAGTTAGATGTTAGATTTGAAATGCTGCTTGTTGTAACTTGGTTAGCAATCAAATCCTTTGTGGGTGAAAGATGGATGGGTACCACCTTCAGATTAAATAAGGAGGCAGAGATTTCTTTGGGAAAAGAAATGTACAATGCTCATGGTTCTTAAAAGCACTCCCTCAGGACTCGAGACCCAGAGTTGAAGACCTAACCAAACCCAGGAAAAGCAGCCAAGCAGTAAATGATGCTGATGGGACAGGTTTAACCCGTAGTCCCGTGCCACTGGAAACAAAGCTCCTTTTACTGGCTGCTATCAATGGCTAAAGAAAGCTCTTTTTCAGCAAGCCAACCGAGATTAAAATCTAAGTCCATCAAGACACCTCCCAAATCAGATGTGTAAGTTGAAATTCCATCTGGTCAGGAGAGAACCGAGAAAGTTTGAAGGTCAGGAGCCTTTGGAGGCTGATCCACACTGGTACGCCTACTGCACTGGAAGGATTTAGCTAGAATTAGGATGGACTCACCTGGGCAGGTGGAAATCAACTCCACAATTACAGAATCACCCAACACTGTAAGCACTTGGGCTATATAATTCTGTACAGTGACGTGGTTGTAACACTTCTTGTGTCTGACCTGACCAAACCATGTAATAACACGTCTGGAAGCAGATGCTATGTGATACATAAAACAATCCCCCAATGTGACACTTGTGCTATTGCACTAACGCTCTCAGCGCTTATGACCGGCTCTAGCAGATGGTTCTACAAAATATCCTGGGCTTAGGGCTTCTTCTCTAAATATGGGATCTACCAGTATAAAGACCTCCCCAGCTAATTTAACTCTTTGGGTATTAAGGTAAGTGGCAGACAGGCACAGAAGCCTTTCCAGCCTACCAGGTTTGGAAAAAACAAATCTAAACAGCCAGTAGCATCAATAGCCACAAGCTCTGACAACTGCAATCACGCTCCACAGTCCTCCACAGCACCAGAGGCTGAGAAGCACCAACGAGGAGCAGGTAAGTCCTGCAGAGAAACACATCTCTGCTGTGTCCTGGTCCCTGCTCTCGGATGGGGACTTCAGCCTGAGGCTCTGGCAACTGGAGGATCCCACTGCTGCTGCGCAAGCGTGCAGCAAACAACGCAGCAACTTCCACCTTTCTGTACACGATGCCAGATCGTGCACCGATTCCTGCGAGGTTAAAGCTCAAGACAGCGCACATTTCAGGGGCTGGGCTTCGATGCCAGCCAGAGGTCAGGCAGGTTCCTCCCCAAGGAAAGGTCTTTGTACTGTGGAGGCTTCAGAAAGTGAAGTTTTGTAAGAAAAATCAAAGTATTTTAATTCCTCCTGAGCCTCCAGCCTTCCCTTTCTGGTGACATTGGCTCAGCAATGAATTATTTCGTGGCTGGGACAGATGCTGAGTCCCCGGCGCTGCGCAGAGGTACTCACCTCCGTTGTCGGTCCGCTTCAGGGCTCCGTCTTTGTGGGGACACAGCTCACATCTCTTGAAATTAGAGCAGAAACAACAAGTTTAATCGAACTCCCGGGGGCGCGGGGCCAGAAAAAGAGATGATTCATTGACGACACGGTTCGGAAAGATGGGGCTGCTTTCAAAGAGGGGAAGTGGAAGAAGGGCTGAGAGCGGTTTGGGTGCAAGAAGCCACTCTGACACAGCTCGATATCGTCCTGTCTGACGGGGACGGATTTAAACCCTCAGCCCAAGAGCCACGGGGCGACAAGCCAACCGTGACTTTCACGGGGGTTTTTATTAAAAAAAAAAAGAGTTTTAGCTTTTGCGGTTGGGGAGTAAAACCGAAAACCATGACTCAGAGAGCAGAAGGCAAATGAAAAAGAAGCCACCATCTATCTTTGCTGCTTTCCTTCCTTCCCTCTTTCTCTTGCGATATTTTTTCCAGCCTCATGAGAGGTGGGGGAGGCTGTCGTGGCGTTTCTGCTGGTGGGGGGCCATGGCGGCCTGGCACTGGTGGGGGGGCACCATGCTTCCCCCCATCCCCAGCTGAGGTGGGACGGGGAGGGCGTGAGGGGAGCCCGGCACCGGAGAGTCCCAGCCGCCCGCGAGGGTGGAGGACGCTCCCTCAGCGCTGCCATGCTGGGTGGGGGCTGACGATGGGCTGTGAGGGACGGGAGCGACGCCGCGCCCCCCGGTCACTAATGGCTGCTTTTGGGGAAGGCCGTGAGGGGGAGACATGGTGTCTCCTCCACCGGGGGTGGTTGGAGATGAACCCCCTCCGCTTGGGAGACCATCAGGTCCCCTGGGCAGGGAGGCCACCAAGGCCAGTGGTGGTCGTAAACCCCCCGAAGGGTCTCCCTCATGGCCAGGGTGGGGACAGGCCTCACGCCAACGCCACACACACCCGGTGAGGGGAGGCCTTGGCGCCATTCCTCCCCTCACAGCGGTCAGCGAGGCCTTGCCCTCGTTTTTCCTCCCTATTTCAGCCCTGCCCGGCTGGCGTCGGCCTCCACCATCGCCACATGAGGGCTCTCCCCCGGCCATAACGCCCTTCCCAAGCGCTGGCGGGAGCTGCGGCGGTTTCGGGGGCGCGTTACCACGCATGGGGGAACACGCTCCGGGCCCTGAGGGCTCCTCCTAGGCTGAGCTGCCCAAAAACGGTCACTGTCTTCTCACGGCATCACTGACAGAAGATTTCTAAGTGCTTTTTGTTTTGTTTGACTTTCTAAAAAGGGTCTGAAAACCTGCGACACGCCACCCTTTTCCTTCCCTGGTAGAAATGCCTGATTTGTTAAAAAAAAAACAAAAAAAACAGAAAAAACAAAAAACCAAACCCAAACAAGAAACCGCCCTGTTTTTCTGTGAAAAACGTGCTTTGTCAGAAAGTTTTGAAATGATGTGTCTGGTGTCAGAGCCCGGTATGAGTGTGCGGGACCTGCCCGCGCTTCGCTGCCATCGGGGCAGGTGCTCGGTGCCGTGAAAAACACCGAGAAACCGAGCAACAACCGGCCGCCAGCAAAAGCCTCTCCCGCCGAATAGTCCCCGAGGAGCTTCCACAAAGGTGGTTTTCCTCAAGCAAGCTCAAGATTTCCTCCGCTCCTGGACAGACGGGCTGCGATGCTACGGGGAGGCTCAGCCCGACGCTCGAACGCTTTCGTGGGAGTTAAAGGTGCGGGGATGTCAAACAGGCACCTTTGGCAAGCGCGAAATCGCTGTGATAAGGTATAAATAAGAGATGAGGGTACAAAGACCGGTGCGGTCGTCGGCAGCCCGTCTCACTTTCCCGGTGACTCGGTTGGAGGGATGACCACGGGAGGTGTTTCCCACTGCCCCCGGTCAGGTCCGAGGGCTGGGGGAGCTGCTCCCACAATTACTATGGAAAGCCCGGCAGAGCCAAGACAGAAAAAGGAACTGGGTTAACTGAGACACTGTAATAAGAAATTTGCACTTGAAAAGGCTCCTCGGCTCTCCCCTCCACCCCTCAGATCAAAGCGGCTCTCCCACCACGCGATTAGCAAAGCTCTGATTGTAACAAGAGGGGTTAACAGCTCCATCGGCCCCACACAAGACTTTTAATAGCCCTGCCTCGAAATGACAGCTAAAGCCTTCACATGATCCCTCACATGAGTGCCCTCTGGCCATCGCAGCTCACCGGGCTTCCCAGACAATTTGATTACAAAGTGGATGGGCTTTCAGTTGCTTACCGTAAGCACAACAGCATCCACCGCATCCTTTAGGGACCTGAGCATCTGAGGAGGGGTTATGAGCAGGGATTAGCGGTACCTCTCCCTTTGATTCAACCTGCAATGGCCGAGGCACTCTCCGGGGTTTTTATTTCAGCTCTGGGAAAAGCTTAAACCAGGTTGTGATGGGTAAGGTTAGAGCTCCTGACACCCCGGGGCTTTAACTCGGATCTACCCCCAAGCGACTACACTTGTCACCGAAGCCAGAGCTCCTGAGTGCTCCTTCCAAAGCTGAAGAGGATACAGGGTCCGTCTCCCCAAAGCAGCGATACAGAAAACAGGAGACCCATGTTTCAAAGCACTCACTAGGGAGTGCAATATCCTTCATGCCTTTATCTCATTTTCAAAGCAAAACATATCAATATTTAGCTGATAAATATGTTTGTTATGGACAAAGCTTTCAAGCAGCTTTAAGATTCTTCTACGAAGGAAGATGTGGGAAGAATAACATTGTTGTTTTTCAAAGGAGTTCGCCACACAGTCATTATGAAGGAAATAGGAATATCAATTCACCCTGCTGCTGCTGTCAGTGCATTTGGTGCTCAAACCGCAGCATCTCTCCTCCAGGATCCTCACGGCAGTGTCTGCAGTGATTACGCCCCGTTTACAGCTGGAGAAAGCCAGGCACAGAGAGGTGCAGCGAAACCCCAGGGCAGCTTCGCCACAGCCTCCGGCCTCGCTGGACCACGGAGCACAAAGTCAAAGTGCTTTAGTAGCAGAGCCACGCACAGATCTCCTAAGACCTGACTCATTTCCCTTACTCTGATCACGCTGCTCTCTACATCAAAGAATGAGATTCTTTTTAAGTATTTACCCATCTGCGCGTCTGTTGCTATGACTGCTGGTGTTTAACTGAAAAGGTGAGGGATTTAGATCGGAAATCATCCCCAGCTCTGCTTAGGAAGGAAGATTATCGCTGTTCAGTTATTATAGTAGCGGGGCTGAATGCCACGGGACTGAATGGCATGACTGGAGCCCACCACGCACTGTCTAACAGATTTCACCGAGGGCGAGTTAAAGAAGGAACCACCTGCGGGGCTATTGTTTTCTTGATACCTTGGAGGCAGTTTGAAGCCTATAATGTGCAAGTGAAAAGTCAGAGCCCTTGCAACGAGCACAGGTGAGGAGGACTTGTGTGTACATGTATTGCTGCAGCTTACACCGAGTTGTAGCTAACGCTGCAGAGCTTCTCCCTGCCTGCACGGTTGGGAGAGCAGGGGGAAGGAGGCCCATGAAACCCAAATTCCTTTCTTTGCTATGAAGCTATCTGCAGGATGTAAAACCACTCAAAGCCACATTTGATCTTCTTTACTGCCGTGCACATAAAAGCAGCATCTTACAATGGGAAAAGAGCTCAGGTCTGAAAGTCTGGTCTTGTTTACACTCCCGCTTCCAATGAGGAACGAGTTAATGCAATGTAGAAGCCATGGTGCAGATACCTAATTCCCCCATTCACTCATCTTTGCCAAGTTCTTCGCCCATCTGTGAAACAGATTAAACTTTTGTACTGCAGCAAGCAGGGAGCCCAGCTGACACGGAGCACGCTATTTGCTCAGTCCTGCGCAGAGCCGCAGATTCAGAGGTCACCTACATCAGCTCCACCAGGTACGTGCTTTAGAGAAGATTCAGCTGAACCAGCTCAGAAGGCAGCACAGGCATTAATAAATGTTTGTACTGACTGAGTCCCTCTGTATTGAATGAAAGGCAAAGTTTGATTTAAATCCAAAGCAGAGTGGGGGGAGCTATCTTGGATTTGCTGTATGGCAAAGGCAGCATCCACGGCGTAACGAACACGTTAAAAACCCACACCCCAGCCCTCAGCAGTGGGTTGGTGCAGCCGGATCTGATAAGGGCTCGGATGGGAAGTTGCTGCAGAGTAGCTGGTGTGCTATAAACTCACAGCCCAGTTTACTGCACAAATAACTTTGCCACACAGACGGGCCTAAGAGGCAGCCCTAGCCTGATTGTTTCCACTTTCCTGCCTCACCGGGAAATGCCAGAATTAATTAAGAACATTTGTAAAGTGTTCTATGCTTCTAAGTTGCTACTCGGACAGAAACTAAACCCTGATCCAGCTTCCTGTCATTTTCTCTGCTGTTTTACAAATTTGGAAGACTTTACGCAGGAGACTGCTGCTGCGAGACACGAATGCCAGCCCATCGTGCCGGTCAGTAGGATAACTTTGACAGTGTAACAGCATCTCAGGTGATGCCAACTTTCCTCCACTCCAAAACTTCCTGAGGAGCTGTACAGAAAAAGCAGCAGGGAAACCACCTTTTAGAAGAAACCATTATTTTTAAGAAGACTGAGGTCTCTAGACTCCAAAACTTTGTCACTGATAACTTCCTTAAAAGCACCTCTCATCTTAGCATCAGAATGGCTAATGGCACTGGATAGGAGTGCTTGATACAATTATTCCTAGTGTATAAACAAGCAGGTTACAGGCAGAGCTGGGATTACAATCGCAGTAGCGCCGAAACACCAGCCTCTGTGGCCTCCATCACTTCTGCCAGGGGACCACGCTGCTTCCAGCAGAGACATGAAGGGCATCGAATGAAGCTATTGAGTTCAAGTACAAGCGTGACTCGTACTCACCACCCTGGCGGCTCTCTCTTGAGATTCACATTTCCGACAGAACCAGGGGCCGGTAGGAACCTGGACAATTCCATAGCAAGCTGGAAGAAAAGCAAAGAGAGTTCATAAGACTATCCTTGAAGTGACTGTCAAATTTCTCAGGTGTATACAGAAGTTTGCCAGAGCTGTTATTGATCAGAGATGGGTGACAAAGACAAAAATGACACCTATGACACATTTAATTCCCCTTTCTCGTCTCCACAGCCAGCAACAGCAGACAGCCTTTTGCAGGAGGTCCGGTGTGATACATTTATTCAAGTTTTCAAATAAGCTCATGCCCACTATGAAAAGTTCCTGTGAAAATCTGGTCCAAGTGGGAATGGAGTGCCTCCGAAACCGTCTAATTCTGGTCTAGCAAACACAAACGGAGCAATTTCTCACCCCGTAACTTTTCAAGTGTCACTAGTGATCTAAATATAAAATTATGATGGGGGTGGCTATGAAGCACCTTAATCATAATTAGGACTGAGATAAAATCTCAGCATCATGAAGGAAATCTCGGCAAGAATTCAGACAGACACCAAGCGAAACCCCCATTTATCCTGCACAGCCTCAAGTCCGTAAGTCACATCCAGCCTCAGCCTCTCACATCATCCTTCCAAGATCCCTGAATTCAGGCTTTTTAGGACCACTCCTGGGGTTCTGTGTTAACACAAGTCTCCAGCTGATAACCCAACAAAACTGGTGTTCTTATCCATCTATACCGTGCGTCCCTTTTCCTTTCTGCATCACTACTGACGCTCTCGGGGGTCTCGCTCTCCAAGCTGCGGCTCCCACTTCCTCAAAATTAGCTCCCTTCTCTGATGGGGTAATGTTGCTGGAAGACAGTTCACCTTCCTCGGTGACCTTCTTCCTCTAACCGTCCACGGATGGTATCTATGAGCCCC
The DNA here is from genome assembly GCA_011057875.1 of Pterocles orientalis. NCBI lineage: Eukaryota > Metazoa > Chordata > Aves > Pterocliformes > Pteroclidae > Pterocles > Pterocles orientalis. The sequence goes on from WKFP01014037.1 coordinate 185,084, forward strand.
AAGGAAGCGTTTCCGACCCTGAAAGGGCTCTCAGCCACCACACAGGTGGGTTTAGAGCCACAGAGGCTGGAAAAGACAGCGGTAAGAAGTACGGCTGTGCATCTCAGATGAGGGTACAGGAGTCTCCTAGGAAAGAACAAATTATATCTTCCTTATTCCACCTTCAAATGCGAGCTGGCACTTGGAATGGAATCCCAGTCACTCGAGACGTTTAAAACTAGGTTGGACAAAGCATCTGAAAATATCCTGCTGGAAGCAATCCTGTGATGTTCCCGGGGGATGGACCAGGCACGACCCGCAATAGGTTCTCTCCATCTCTCTAATATCTGTTATTCCACATCAGCCAGGAAAACAAATGCAACTGTAGAGTTAAACCGAAAGAGCTGACTGTGAGACGAGCCAAGGCACAGACATAAAAAAATAGAAACTACATGAAAGCAGTGACAGAGGAGCCTGCCTTGGGTCCATCTTTAGCAGTGGGCTTAGGGCCAAAAGCAAGCACTCAGCTGGAGCCAGTGAGAGCTTCTGTGCCCAGTGCTTCAGAGGACGAAAACAAGGAAGAAAACAAGGAAAAATGCAGAACATATGAGGCAGGGGAAGGCAGAGCTGAAAATGCAATTTGTAAATAGTTCGTAACCATCTTATTAGAGTCTTCATTTCCATGTTCCCATTAACATTTTGAATTCTTTACCGGAAAGATAAGATTTCTAACCATCGTCACAGAAATGATACTGGTATTTTTAAGAATCGGTCCTAACGTGTAGCTATAACATCAGCTTAAAAAAATACCAGGTTCTTTATTTAACTGTACAATCATTTCAAAAGGTAACTTTGGTTTTGCGGATATTCAAGCAGTACAAAGAGATACCAAACCCAGTGTGTGATTGCATGGAATGAGACTAGCTGACCCAGATCATCCCCTACAGCGGTTTGTTTCTATTTAAGAAATAAAAGCCTACCAAAACACCACACTGCTGCGAGCTTTACGAGCAGGCTCTAAAAACAGGGTTGAAGAACATCCACTACCCACGGCTACACTCCTTATGAATTATTACATCCTGAAGGACTCTTACAAGACCTCAATAGACAGTTGTGTTTTCCAAACACACAAGCGGTGTCCTCTCCGAGACTTTTCTAACATGTTCCAACTCTACCAACACAACGCTACGCACCCGCTTCCCGGCAAACAGCAAACACGTCCCCCCAAGTGCACCCAGTACCTGTGCCGGCCTAGGAACAGCCATCCCAAAAGAATAAAAGCATCACACATCGGAAACTGTTCTTGCCAGCAAACAAGAAGTGTTTAAATTAATCTTGGGAGTGGGCATAGGGATGCCAGTGCCTTTTATCTCCCTCCAAAAAAGAGAGTGAAGAAGAAACCTACTCTCTAATGGGGTTTGATAAATAATGGGAAGAATGGAAGACTGACACCAGCAAAATTAAAATAAAATAAAAGCATCCTTCCAGAGAGACCCTCATCCTGCCCGGTCACTTGGAGGCACCCTGGAGAGGCTGCCTGATGTCGGGAGACACCCAAGCATCGCCTCCGAACGAAGAGAAATCCCCCACGAGCTTCACTTCCTCATTTTTACTCCCCCTCAGTCACCTGGTTGTAAGCGACTTCTTACTAGAGCCGTGAGCGTGGATCCACCAAACGTAGGAAAAGCAAAAGCAAAGCCCAACCTACAGACCCAGAGACCTGCGCCTGACAGGCGGGCAGAGCAGAGCAGAGCAGGACACGCTCGCAGCTGGAGACGGGAGCGTGCATGGAGACACCGAGGGAGAGATTACCCAGGAAGAGGCTGGAGATGCGCCGGGAGATGGATAGGATAATAATAGATAGAAAAACAGACACGCCAGATGAGACCAGAAACCTTCGTGTTATTCAAAACAAACCAACCCGGATCATCACCCTGCCTTTCGGCTGGATTTGAACGAAAGCAAATACATCTATTTTTTTTTTTTAATTTTTTGTTGTTGTTGTTGGGAGACCCGGGGACAAACTTTCCAGTCCCACACCGTGTGGTAGGGGGTGCGCTTCAAGCCATTTAAAATGCCAACAGCCCCCATCTCTGCGAGGAGGAGGGCTGCCTTCCTCCCTGCCCTTGGAGGAGCCAGCTCCGGGCCCCGCCGCCGCCCCCCCCGGGGGGTTACCCGGGGCCATGGGCGACACCGGGCCGAGCCGAGGGCACCGGACCCCCGGGGGGGGCAGCGCTTCCCCCCTCCCGGCGCTGGGGCTCGGCAGCCTGCCCTTCCCGGGCCACCGGGGCGGGGGGGGGGACAGGACCCGACCCTCACCCCCCCGCGGCAGGAAGCGGCCGTGCCGGCTCCCGTTAACGTGCACCCCCG
>WKFP01014038.1:15474-65281 GCA_011057875.1 Pterocles orientalis
GGAGCAACAAACCTTCAGAACTCCACCTAATTAAGCAAATCAACTTCATCTCCCCCAGTAACACTCTGCAAACAACCCATCACCCCAGAGCCAAACTCTGGGTGCGGAGGGGTCAACCTTGTCTTATTGGCACTCTTCCCTTGGAAGAGCATGGATCAATTTTGGCTGTGCACAGGTCCCCTCCCCATCCTTAGTACCCCACACATCCCCCGGCCAGGCTCCTGGTCTGGCCACCAAGCAGGCTGAGGCTGGGGAGCAACGCTGGAGCAATCCCTCGCCTGGCTTATCTCACAAAGCAGTTTTCCCCTTCCTAAACAGGGCAGGATTAGCAGGCTCCAGTTACAGCTCTGAAGCGTGATCAATCCCTTAGGGATAGGCAAACCCAGCATGTCGCAAATTCTCCAGCCACATGGGCCACAACTTAAGGGAGAGATCATCTGTGGCCACCCACCTTCCATCCCACCCTACTCCATCCCACTCCCGTGCCTGCCATGGGCAGGAGGACAGGGACTGGGACCAACCTGTACCCACTCGGAGTAGCAGCTGCAGGAGATAAACGGAAGCAGGGTGAGATTCTGTGCTGCTCGGCTAGATTTGAGCAGAAGATATAACCCTGCTAATCGACCACGGACCAGCCTGGCTCAGGGGAGCAGCATCTGCTGCGGAGAAAAGCGAGTGGCTGGGGTAGTAAACTGGCATTACAGACAGTGGAGGGGAGAAGGATAAAACAAACACACGAATCCCTTCCCACACCTCTTGGAGCGTGTCTGGGATTTTTTCCAACTCTAGATTGTGATATGGGGCAAAGGAAGACGCGATAAGACCGGGTGGTTAAACACAGGGCTCTGCCTTGGTCCCTCCAACAGCAGCACCTGCCATGCTGGGACTTCACCTTCTGCTGCTGTAGTTTAATGGTCCGGAGGCCCCTCTGCAGCACAAACAGAGCAAATTGTCACTGATGGACAGAGCAAGCCATCGTCCCCACCCCAGGAGATGGCTCAGACCTGGTGCTGGTCACGCCTGGAGACTGGTCCAAGCCTAGAGCATAGAGTGGACTCGGGGCTCCCTAAGCCCTGCAGGAACAAATCAGCAAACAAAAGCTGGGATTACTCCCAGGACAGGTCCAGCCATAAAAAAAACAGCCTCTGAACTCCAGTTGGGCTGGGATCTGCCTCCTGCTCCGGAGAGGTGCTTTGCATATGAATTCTCCTTGCTGAAAAGAAATAGGTCCTTTGAATGAGCTGAATCTGATAATGAGAAGCCGGGCCTCCAGAGCCCCTCAGAGGACAAGGGTCCCATTTCAATCGCCCCAGGCCAAGCCCTGAAACCTGAGAACAAACAAAGAGAGGGTTTTCCCCAGAAGGAAGCTGCCTTTCCAGCCTGCTCCCCTCTCCAAAAGGTCATCTCCCCCGGACATGCAGCGCCTGCAAACGGCTGCTCGTGCACAAAGCAGCCAGGGCAGGAAAGTCACCGGTGAAAAGATTGGCAAGAGCCCAAGCTGAAAAGCTGCCGTTCAGATTCCCTTTCTCCTGCCATCCTGCAAAAAAAGATGACCCGTGAGACTCCATCCAAGGAAAGCTAGCTTGGAGCTCGTCAGATAGCAATGTCCCATTCGAGTCTTGGGTTTGGTAAATAATTTGAGGGTACCCGCTGCCCATCACACGGCCAAGAGCACTGCTGCGCTGTTGCCAAGCTGATGGCCTTGCCATGGGCTAGATTCAGGATTTTGTGCAATATAGGTGAGATTTTCCAGGTCTCGGAGCCAAGTCGTTGCAGGAAATACACTGTTTTCCCCTCCCTTTCTCTCTCACAAAGCAGGCAGTGCAGAATCACAGCAGATCTTCACCAAAAGCTGGGGACAGACACGTAACTGCCTCTCACTGCAGAGCATCCTGGGGTCATCTCCTCTCCCTCCACTGCCAAGGGACCTTCCCATCTCCTGCTTACTGGCACCACATTCCCATTTCCAGCAGTGACCTTCTGACATGAGCCAAGAGCTGAGCATGGCCCTTGTCACTCCTGCTTACTTGAAGGCAGCCTCACCCCTCAGAAGGTGCCTGCAGGAACAGTAAATCCTTTTTTTGGTACAGGCAGACAAGAGAAAAGCAAGAGAAGAAACAACTATTAAGCAAGGACTCTCCACCCAAACTTCAGGTATAGGTTTTGCAGTATGAAATCTACTGCCCTGGCAAAGTGGAGACTGGAGCCACTGCTAGGGATAAATGGATCCAAAGTGTCTACCACCAGCGATCATCTTCTCCGAGGGCCAGCCACAGCCCAGGGTCTCCGCCTCATAGAGGATGGATACTACTCTTCCCCAAGAGACAGGGGTTTTCCATTCCATATACATTAGAAACCATTCCTCCCCATGTCCACCTCTCCCCCAGCCATGGAACCAGGTGATTTAAAGCCTTCTCCGTGAAAAATCTGTACTGAAAGTAAGTTATATGCCTATAAGGGTAGCTCAAATCCAAAGCACAAGAAGCAACCGCAACCAAAGATACCGGAAATCCTACCCCAACTCCTGTAGCATAGCCACCATCAGCCACTAGACAACCTCGGGCACCTACTTTGGGTGGCGCTCTGTATTGGGACAGTATCAGGCCACTTCACAGTGCTATAGATGTCGCCTAGATGACAGGACCAGAGCCAGCCTCCCTTGAGCTGACACTTGTGTGTCACCACACAAGTGTCACCCCATGTGTTTTTGAAGCACCACAGCTCTCCAGTTCCTCTAACTCCTTGCAGACCTGCCTTACACAGAAGGTCTTTCTATGCTATCTACGGATCACACGAAGTCTAGCTGAACATTCCTCTTCCATTTGCTTTGTTTCCAAGCTTGTCCCACCCACAGCACCACAGAGAGGTCCAGTTTGCCCAAGCCTAGATGGTCCATCAAGCTCCCAAGGCTAGGACATGCTATCTTGAACCCAGTTTTACTGGGATTCAATGACCTCAGGCAAACAAAAGAGCACATTCCTTGCACGACGCTCATTCCCTCCTGCCACCGTGCCAACCTGACGAGCCGAGCATCAAACCCGGTCTTTGAGCGTGTCTGACAAAGCCTGACTCTTTGAAAGGCAACAGCCGGTCGGCAGCGTTTTAAGGCCAGAAAACAGCTCTGAACGTTCAGTCCCTTCTTTAAATAGAGGCCCCTTCTGTAAACGATCTGTTTGGACAGGAGGGAGAGTGCTGCAAGAGTCCAAGCGCTTGTGAAATTGGATCGGCTGCCTTCACTCCCGCTCCATTCAAAACATGTGCGGGGAAGAAAGAAACCCCAAACCAGCAAGGCGAGAGGGGAGGAGAGAGCCTCTACACCTCCGTGCTGCTGGAAGGGTGCAAGACACCAGAGAAAAGAGGGAAAAATAACTAAAAAGGATCCATTAGTGGCATTTCTGTTTCAAGGCGCCTGTGTGTGTTTAACTATATTCCATGCAAGAGATCGTTGACAGAGATTTCTGTGCTGCGAGGCAGTGGTGTAACGGGATCTGGCTCTGCCTTGGACCCCGGACAACCCCGCTCAGGGTTTTTACCACCAAGCCCAGCTGTCCGCATGGTTTGGCAGCACCCTCAGGCAGCAAGGGGCTGACATCCAGCCCCATGGCGCGCTGGCCAGACGGACAGACACACAGCTCCCCCCTGCTCCTGCAAGAGAGGCCCCCCACCATAAACAGAGAGAATATTAAAAACGGAGCAAAAAAAAAAAAAAAATCTTCACCCGACTCCGGCTGCGTCCCAGATCAAAGATCATCTCCAGCGAGGCCATCTGGTCCTTGTAAATGTAAAACCAAATTGAAAGCCCTGCCCTCACCTCCTCCGACTCCCTCGGCAATATTGCTTTTACCGGCCGGAGACATGGAAGGAGCTCGCAAAAGGCATCTGTATGTAATATAGAGCCCCTGTGCAGCTGGGCTATAGGTTTCCAACCCCCCTTTTTGCTAATCATGAAGCAGAGGCAATGTTTTCTTTGGCTCTGCGGGGGCCCCATTATTCCCAGGGGCTTTGGAAGAGCCCACGGCAGCAGCCCTGGGATAGAGGATGGCTGCTCTGCATCCCCATCGCTTCTCTCCAGCTGAGGACCAGGTTGTTGTCCCTGTCCCACTTTAGAAAGGGACACACTGGAAGGGGAAGATGTCCCCACCATTCCAGAAGTATCCCCATCACCACGAAAGCCACGCTGCACCCTCCTTCCCCAGCCCCAAGCAGGTTTCTCCTACCACCGCTCCATGCCCGGGATGCAAAAGGCTATGCAGAGGCTGACAAATAAACTGGAAGAGGAGGACTGAACCGACCACTTCCAGAAAGGGGATACAAGGCATCGGAGCCAAAAATGACTTGTGAAAAAGCCCACCACTGCCAACCCAAATACTCTGGGATCAAATTGAAAGGCAAGCGGGATCCACTATTGAGAGGAGAGAGCTACACGGGAGACGTCGCAGGCAAAGAGGAGGCAGCTTGAGGAATTCCTACCCATCAAGCTTTATTGTGTTATTCCAACTAAGCAGAGACAAAAAGACAAATCTCAGCTCCCTACTTTCATTTATAATTGAACCCAGTCCAGAAGGATGGAGCAAGTACCATCTGTAATGCAGAGTGCATTAGCAGCCGGCAGAATGAAATATTCAAATTACTGTAGGCTACCTCGCATTTTAATGACAGGGTTACAAAAACCTGACTTGTAAGTGGAGATTGGACTGGTAGAACAGAAAGTTTGTTTCTCCAGTGCATGAATTAACCTAACAAAATGTTACTTTCAGGGAAGAAAAAAAAAAGCATTTGCATGGGTAATTCTGCAACATATCCCAACAGGCTCATGAGAGAAAAAAAAAAAAAAATTATTCCATTTAGCTATCCTAATTGATATATCGTCTGGGGAGATGAAAAAACTCAGGGAAAAAAGGGCAAGGCTTTTTCTTTTTGGCTAAAGATACTAAATAAATATATACAGGTGTGCACAAACCTTCCCAACACACACAGGTCCCATACACAGGGATGCATGGCAGCACGTATGTGCATCCATGGGGTGTGTCAGTGTGATACTTGCCCGAGCCATAGCCTTTCGATGCCGTGCACAATTTGAATATGCAAATCGCCCCTTGATTTTCCTGTTTGTGCCTGTGCTGGGATCCATTCGTTTTGATATCGTTAATCAGGGCTGCCGAAAAGCCTGACACAGTAAGTGGCTGTAGCCCCTAGCAGTAGTCAAGATGGAGTGACAGGCTCCATTTAAGATGTCACAGCATATAATAAAGTGTAAAACTATACTTAAAATAAACGAGATAGAAACAATAAACTTGACTCTGGGTTTGAACTTTCTGGGTGAGTGGCAAAAAGACACGGGCACACGTGTGTGCAAGTGGGTATGAGGCTGAGGTGGCTGGAGGGGACAGTCCCCTACCTGCCCGCCACCCGGGTAACAACAAGGAGGGCTGCTTCCCGTGTCCTCCAAAGGAGCTGAGCTTCTCAGCAACACCACTTGGACATGGGACATCTCTGGAGCTTCCGGGAGTGGATGTTAAGGAGGAGGAGGGGGACAAAAAGCCATAACTGGGATCCGCCGTGGACCAAGGGGACGGTGGCCAGACCACAATGGGCATGGCCATTCCAACAAGGAGCTCACCGAAGGGGCTGAGTTCTGCTTCCAGAAGCTCAGCAGACAAGAATGGATTTACCTACCGCAGATGCCTCCACACGCCTGAATGGAGGTTGGGACAACCCAATCCAAACCACTCTTCCCTCCCAGGCACCCCGGGAGCACCACCAGCCCGTGGCCATGCTCCCAGGGTGTCCCTTCCCCTCCATCCCTGGGCAGTAGCACCAGGATGGGATGGAGAGGCAGCGACGTCCCCAACATCTCCAGCCTGGGCTTGGCCATGTGTCCTGGGACCAGGAACGACAGCAGATGCTGGAACCCTTCCCTAGAAGGATGAGGATCAGGATGAGGATCAGGCCCATGAGGTGGGTGGGGGGCCATACTAACAAGTCCAAAAGCCCCATTTTCCTCCCCAAATCACCTCTCCACACCCCAAAACCTCCTGCGTGCCTGACAGCAGCTCTCTGTGCTGAGACAAACCAGTCGCTCTCCCTCCTGCTAAGCAGTTAAATTAGAGAGTATTCAATTAATAACAGCTGAATATTCTGTCACATTTAGGAAGATGTATGGTAAGACAAGCGAGTTGTGATGTCTGTGACAGAAATGATAAAAGTTCTCCCGACACAGCCTGGCAGATACTTGGCTGGAGGAACTGCTTGCTCTCATGGACTCCAACGTCAGTGCAGACACCAGGCCCAGCACCGCCTTCAAAGGAGAGACGCTCCAAATTGCATGGGAGAACCACTGCCAAAATCATTTGCAGGCAGCTCCCTCCCGTCCTCCTGCTGGGATCCATCTGAGACACAGGGACGAGACCCTGGAGGAGACCTTGGCCAAGAGGGATCCGCAGCCACCACGTGGCAAGTGTCACTCGGCAGATGCTCAAACCCTCCCATGTCACCCTAAAGGCCACCCCATGACACTTGTCCCTCCCAGGCTGCCTCAGTTTACCCATCTGTGAAAGGGACTGATCATATCCCAAGCAAGCCACCCCAGGGGGAGCACAGCAGCACTTGTACAGCCCCACGACCATGGGCAAGCGCCTGCCATCCGGTAAGACGTTCTCCATTTAATTTACAGACACGGTGTGGCCAGGGGACCTGCGGGAGCAGTGCTCTTGAGGCCACCTCCTCTTCTTCTAGGGGGTTGTTTTTTCACCAGTGTTGTTTGCGAACACAGTTTTGTTGCTAAGAAACTACCTTCATATTGCTCGGAGAGCAAAGACAAAGCAACCATCAAAATAACACAGTATTTTGACAGTAGCCAGATCGTAACCATAAATGATTCGTTCTCCTCGCTCTCCTGTATGCTCATTAACGTGGTCTAAATACCATATGCTCTCACATATAACCTGCACCCTATAGATACACACGCACGGCATGTACAGGCACCAGGGACCATGCCCAGTGTGTGGGGGGCTCTGTTGTTCATCCCCCGAGAGAAAGCTGAAGGATCAGACCCAGGAAGAGGAGGGGGCTCCCTGGAGATGCCCCATGGTTCCCTTCTAGGCAGGAAGACGGCACAAGGTCTTTAAGCAGGAGATAGATGAAAAATAACAGGGAGAAGGTAGGACCTCTGCCCATGTCCACAGCAGCTAGCTCTGCGCATCAGCCCTGGTTTGGGGTGAAAAGTAATTATCTGTTGGTTCGGGGTTTGTTGGGTGGGTTGGGGTTGCTTGTTGTGGGGTTTTTTTAAGACAAAAGGGAGAAAAAGTGGGGAAAAAAATAAAATCTGTTTGTTGCTCAGTTTCCAAACTGTGCCTCTTGCGGCTTTGAGGCTGGGGAGATCCTTCCCCATGGGGAAGATGAGAGCACCCCCCCACCCCCGTCACCTTGACACAGATACGTTCCCAAGCCAAGTCCCCAGGATCCTGAAAACCAGTTTACCAATGAATCCACCTCCCAGGGCAGGAGGACATCTCTACCTTTCCTGCTGAAGCATCTCTGGCACCTCTTTGCTGGTCCCACTGCAACTGGGAAGACCTGGATGGGTACCAGGGAAGATGTGAAAAGCAACACACCTGCCCCCCCCCCCCCAAAAAAAAAAAGGCACGAAAGGCACAAAAGCACCTCAAGGGCAGCAGCAGCTGCAGGAAGATGCTTCTTGTGCTGATCCAGGACCATCCAGGATGATGCATGAAGCTAAAAGGCTTGGTGGGCACGGTGGTGCAGCGAGGTCAGCAGTGCCATACTCACACCGAAAAGATGGAGGAAAGCAAATGGGCTGTTTGCAAACATCCCATGTGCCTGGAGGGTGAGAGAAGGCACCCACTAACTGGGAATGAAATCTGCATCACTGGACAGCCTCTGCATCATGGGAAGGGCCCTGAGCAGAGGCAGCGTGCCGCAGGAAGGTGCTGGCGAGACAAGCGGAGTAGTGGATAACTGCCAGGCAGGGACACTGGTACCTGCCATGCAGGGAGGGATGTGGGTACCTGCCAGGCAGGCAGGGATGCGGGTACCTGCCAGGCAGGCAGAAACTGAGACCTTGGCACCTTGTACCCATCCTGCTGCGAAAGCCCCCCAGGGACACAGACCTGCTACCACTGATGTACAGGCAGAGGAAAAGGCAGGCAAAAGGCAAGGCTGAATCTGCAACCTGTCGTGTCGAGGCAACCTAAAGCGCCCCATGCTTTTGCAAACCCCTGGTGCAAGAAAGGTTGCCCAGAGGCACAGCACAACCGGGGCGGCTCTCACCAGTCTGGCTGGACAGTAAATATGGACCTGTTGCACTTGATCACGACCCACCCATGGCAATCACTGGCTTGAGAGCCAGAGAGGGATTGCACTGGTTTGCTTTACACCCCCGGGTGAGCAGTTGCACAGACAGCAACGCCTGCAGAGAGGGACCGATGCGGCTTGGGAGAGCAGCACCCTGCCTTGGATGCTTTCTAGGGCGAATAAGGAATAAAACTGAACTTAGGAGAAGCGATTCCGCAGTATCTGGGTTGTCTGACTCTTCCCCAGGGCCAGCTGGAGTGCAGGTCTGGCTGATTCCTTGCTCAAGCACAAAACGCTTCTGCACGTACCCGAAACCCCAGCCCAGAGCCAAACGGCCCATTTCCCATAGAGCAGCAGCTTGCCACGTGTGCTTTCCCTGCCAAAAGCCCGAGCTCCATCCCACTGCACGAGAAAAAGGGAAGGGCGAGAAGAGCTCTGTCGAAATCCACCAAACCCCAAATAACATTTCTCCACAGCAGAACAAAGCCCTTGAAAATCTCTTCTTGGGTCCCCCCCGACCCACATGAAAGCAACATTTTTCTGGGCTAATTACACAGGCTGCTCTGAGCCTCCTGGCAGAATACGAGCTGCAAAGGCAGACATCAAAGGGCTCCCAAGTTTAAAATAAATAGAAAAAAAGATGGCGCGGTCCACAGGACACCTCTCCCCGTTGCCTGTGCTGGCCACCTGGGTTGAACGCTGGAGGTGACATAGTTCACGAGACCCCCAGCAAGGAAAGGCAGGGGAAGGGGGGGGCGGGGAGGGCAGCTAGTTTTTATTTGAGAGAATGGGACAGGAGTCACTGCCACACACCAGGCAGTGGTGGCTGCCATCACATCTGGTCTGACCACCAGCCCCATGTGCTGCGTGCCTCAGTTTCCCCAGAGCTGAACACACCCATTGCACCTAGAGCTCCTGAGATGGGATATTCCAAAATGGTCCTTTCTAAAGGGCAATCTCCTACAAGAAGCCTTGGCTCTACTCTGGCTGAGTCAGTCTGCTCCCACAGCTCCCGATGGACAACAAACCCAAGCTCTGCTGCTTCCCATTCATTTGGGAGAGAGAGAAGATACCTTTGCTGTCCCCTCCAGGAAAGGGGCATCAGCCCCAAACCACCAGCACCCCATGGTCGCCTGTCCCCCCTCCTAGCCCAGAAAGCAGTGCTCTCCTGGCTTTCAGCAGAACACAGTGACATGCCAGGTACGATATACATCAGAGATGACTGGGGAAGATGAAGCCATCCTGCCGGCTCCTCTGGCCCCTACCTTTCACCCTCCCCCTTTGGGCTTTTCAGGGCCTCACAGCATGGCCAGAACATGCTCTGCAGAGCAACCAGCCCTCGCTCCTTCTTGCTGATGAGCACACAGAGATGCCTCCAAAACAGAAAGGCATGACCAGAAATGCTATGGGTCTTCAGGGTCTGGTCCTTCCATAGGCAGCAATTACGCAGGAGTGCTGCTATGAGACATTTCTGCAATGCCTTGGAAAAGCACAGGGGCAAGGAAATCCTCGTGGGATGCTCAGGAAAATCAGCACACACAAAACTGTCACACGAGGGATGCCAGCCATGCTCCTGAACCCAGTGGGGTCCAGTCCTTGGCCTCCCCACTTCTCCCCTAGCCTTGGCTCTAGGGGCGTGGGGTGAGGAAAAGGGCTGGACCACACCCCGCTTCCTCCTGGGGAGGAGAAGGAAGATGAAAGGAAGGATGAGGCTGGGACGGCCGAGCGTGGGATGCAAGGGGAAGGTGTCAATTAAAGCAATGAGGCCCCTCCGCATCCCTGTGCCTGACAGCCGGGCTGAGCGGAGCTGACAGCCGGAGCGCCGGCTGGCCTCCCCGTTTCGCTCGCCGGAGCGTGCTCCCCCCACACACCCCCAGCTCCAAACCGGCAAGGCCAGGGCACGTGGACACCAGCAGCAGCGTGGTGTCCCTTCCCCTGCCCCCAGAGATGCTCCTAATAATGGGAATTATCATGATTTGGGGCTTAAGCAGGCCACGGCCAGCCTGCAGGCGGACGGCAGGGAGCGGTCGGGGCCGGGTGGGAAAGCAATGAAAGGCGCCAGGTTGTGCTGAAATAACTAATGAGCACTGCAAGGTCTCAGCCTCCATGCAGGATGGCATCAGCCGGGTGCTGGGATGTGGGGAAGGTGGTAATCCAGCAGACACTAGCTGGCAACTCGCCCCTTGAAGCCCCCCTCGGGTAGCCAGCCTGCATCCACATTCCCCCTTGCTTTCCCCCGGGGAATCACATCCCGGGAGCTCCTGCTTCACCCCCGCCTGCCCTCCCCACAGGCTCAATCGGATTACTGCTGATACACATCTCCTCCTGGGCTCCAAAACACGGCTCTTCCTAGCTGAAGGATTCGCAGGGACACGGAAAACTTGTCCTGATTGCGGCGTTAATGGTCGTGTGGCCCATGTCATCACCGAAATGGCCTTAGGGGGAGAGCTGATGGGTCTCTGAAGTCATCAGGACTACCCCACCTCATCTTGCTCCCCTTATTAAAACCATTCATCCTGGGAGCTAAATGAATATGTTTCATCTTCAAATGCTGAGACACAAGAGCAAGCAGGCAGAGATCTAATAGAACAATACCCATCTAATCATGCCGATTTTTCTCTCCCCATCCTGCCTTCATATTACACGCGCGGCCACAAGACCAAGCCAAGGCCGCAGGCGATGGATGAGGACGGGGCACGGCACGCTCCCGGCTTTGCCACCGCCACTGCACCCCCACCACGGCCTTCTTCCCCCTGCTGGAAAAAGCCCCAGGACTCTTAAAAACTGATAAAAAACCCAAGGGATACCGAGCCTAACATGTCTAAGGGAGCCAGGGAAGCAGGGCAGGCCCTCTGCCACCAGCAGACCCCTGCTTCTCACGGGAACACTGCACATCATACCACCCATGAATCAGTTTGGCGCTCCTTCCCGCACCCACCACAGGTTTTCCCAGCTCTCGTTCCCCTAGATAGAAGATTGATTTTTCCCCTGGTTTGCTAAAGCACCTTTTTGCAAGCATGATGCTGGGGGAAGCATAATTTTGTGTTTCTCCCATATTCAGTGTCTCCAGCAAGGCCCCTGGCTGGGGACAGGGTGGCAAAGGACGTGGCGGATGGGAGCGTCAGGAAGGGCTGGGGATGGAAAAGGTGGTTAATTCGTTTCATCTTTCAAGAGGCTGCCAGAGATGCTGCTGGCCTCCCCTTCCTAACCAGGGTTTGCACAGCAAATCCCCGCTCTATCTAATTATTAACGATAATAACGGTGCCTGGCTCGCCGGATGCCATCTGGAGCCCTGCCACGCGTGCCCGCCAGCCTGGGAGGGCTGGGAAGGGGTTGACCCTGCAGGGTGAGGGCTGGGGCAGGGGATGGCCGGGTGGTGGATACCAGCTCGGGATCACCCCGAGGACCCGTCGGGCCCACCCAGGCTGCTGTGCTTGTGTTCGCTGCTGTGGCAGGCTTCATAAGGCTCCGCTCTTTGACTGGCGTTGAGTTTATGTGAAAGTAATTAACAGTAATTAATCCTTAATTACAGTAATTAGCCAAGTCGCAGTAAATTAAACCACATCTGGAGCAGATGAGGGCTTCCGAACGGGAGGCTAGTGCAGGCGACAATCGGAGAGATGCTGAATTCATCTGACAGCATCTGATTAAGGCTACCTGTTGCAAGTGGCTCATTTGCATCGTGTTTTTGTTTGTATTTGTCAGTAACCCTTTCAGCAGGACTCCCACCCCCCACCTCCGCTCCCCCTGCCCTCCTCTATCTCCCCATCTCCCCCTCAAGAGCTGCAAGGAGGAGGGAGCAGCTCCAAACCAAGAGCCAAGGGTCTCCCCGCCACCCCACCCGACCAGTCCAGGCTACCCCAGACATGGACCATGGAGCTGCTGGGCTCCCTCACACCCTCCAGAGAACAGGAGGTGCTCAGGGGGTGCGAGGTACATAAACCACCCACCCCACAGGCAGGCACAGGGCAGGGGATGACCAAGCAGGATGGAGGCAGAGCGATGGAGGCAGTCAGCTTTGCTCCTCGGCTTCCCTGCATCCTATGTTGTAAGAGCTACAAGAATAATAATAATAATAAAAGATCTGGTCTCCAAAGGGGAGCACATTAGCTAAAAGGGACAGGTTATTATTAATCCCACTCAGCATTTACCCAGCGCCGTGTAACCTCGGAGACCTTTGCTGATGTTTAGTCACGCTCACAGGGAGGGGGAAATCCTGCCCTTCCCTTTTTTCCTACAACAGAGAAACCACAAGATGGAGAGGTAAAACAGGGTACGAGAGACTCAGCTACGGCTTGTCATGTTTGAACACTGAAAGAAAGAGCTCAGGGAGCAAACTGTGCTGTCCTCACTCGGTTTCATGCCTTCATCCCACGCGGCCAGAATGCATGGTTGGCTCTGAGCTATTAGAAAAATACTAGGGACAATTCACAAAAAGATCTTATGCTCTCATGGTCCTCAAATGGCGCCACTCACCAGCACCCCAAACCCTGGAACAAGGATTTCCATCAAGGCAGGGAGATGTCAACAGTATTTCAAGAGCAGATCTGCAACCGTGATGGTCCAAAAGCAATCACCTCATTTCAGGAGGTATCACAAAAGCTTCAGGGCTTAACTGCACACAATAACGAGCATGAAGTTCCTGTGTATCTTGCCTTTTCATCATATAGTACAGGGCGGGAGTATTAAATAACCCTTTGATACTAAAATATTGCCCCTCCTCTGGAACTAAACCCGTTCAGGATTGCCAAAGTCAACAGCTGCGACAGCCCCTGGAAATGATCAGAAGAACCTTGTTTTACGAAATGCAGAAAAAAGAGCTACACATGCCCCTAACTGCAAAAGAAAAGCAACCTTTTGAATTTCCTGAGCCCACAAGAGCCTCACAGCAAAAATGTGGTTTCCCCACCTCCACTTAGACTCCGCATGAGGCAGGATTCCCCCATCCTGCTGAAACCCAGCGAGCGCCGAAACCATCACCGACCAGCCGACATCCAACACCTGCCCAGCCCAGAAACGCACTTTGCTATGTGTCTAGGTTGGAGAAATGGGAATGCACAGCTCTCCTCTCCTCCCAAGGAGAAATGTCGTGTCCACTAGCCCCCCAGGGCCACCAGCCACCAAGCAGAGTAGGAAAAATTAAGTAGACTGAAGTGATGTTCCACCAAATGTCACCTTCCCGGACCAAGCAGGGTCTCTGAACACGGATGCGATCTCGAGATGGCTGTGTCTGCTGCAAGAACAATGTGTGCCTGCCGGGAGGGAAAGAATCTTGCAGTCAACTTAAAAGAGTGGGGAGGGTTCCCGATTCACACCCCTAAAATGAACTCATGCTGTCCTCTCCGTGCAATTTTGCTTTCAATCAATAGTTTTCTACATAAACAATCAATCAGCTTTGGACTTGAGATCCTTCACAGCCATGTGCAGCAAATCACATTATCTTGCTGCAGCCAGATTTTTGGCTAAAAAAAAGAAATTAAATTCATATGAATAAAAGATTCCTCACAAATGTCTTCCAAGAAATCTACTCCCCCCAAATCCACAATGCCAACATTGTGCCTTGCACAAAAGTAACATGAATTGGGAAGCTGTAACCAAATAGGCAAAGATGTCCACACTAAAGATGTGGCTTTCAAAGCTGCAGAATATTCAACTTGGGGGAATAACCAAGTTTTCAGTTCACAGGCAACTCAATGCTCTTGCAAAGACAGTCATGGTGGACCCCAGCAGATGGTTCACCTCAGCTTCTGCATGTCCTTGTATCCAATTTTCCTCCAGTCTCCCTCGGCTATGAGGCTCCATCTCTGCGCACACAAGGAACTCCCTTCCACATGCACTGACAGGCTCAAGAGAAACAGCTCTCAAGAAAACTCCCAGCTGTCCCACCCTGGATCGGGACATGATGAGACAGCACGGGTGAAGTCTCATCTCTGCTCGCCTGCCCGCTGCTCCTCGCAATGCTGGCAAAGACTCGCAGGAGTACGAGGACTGCATCAGTGCCTCCTACAAGATGGATCAGCAATGTTGTTGTTGGGTCCAATTAGACCCAAAGCTAAAAGTTCCCTAAACCTCAGCCCCGTTGCCCTACCTGCTTGCAACTGGCACATCTCAAACTTTCAAGCCTATGTCCTTCATGGCAGCTCCAACTTGCTTAAGAAGCAACATGAGTCTCTTTGGCTTTTCCTGATGTGGCTGGGAACACACATCCCTGCTCTTTGCACTACAAATTACTGGGAAACCACCAAGGGAAACATCCTTCCTATGTTGGTGGGGAGACTTAACTCCACCAAGTTGTCTCTCTCCTCCTTTTAAAGTCCAAATAGTTCCTCAGGACTTTTTTTGCTGCAGAAGTCCTTCAAAGAGCAACCCATTGCCAGAAGTTTCGCACCAGGTCAAATGAGAAAACAAATACAACCACAGAAAACCTAAAAATGCTGTGAAGCCCACACGGCCAGGTGGGCTTCCCCAGCCATCACATACCCCATTTTCAGACCAACCACAAGTGTGAAAATTTTAACCTGAAAACAGTACACGTGCGTTGGGAAGTTCCCAAACAAAACCAATTAAAACTAAGCGTCTGTGTCTTGCAGTCCAAGGAAGGCAACAAAGCCCAAGGATGTGGGGCTGGGGAGGCCAGAGGTGGCAGATCTGCCCGGCCCTGCCATGGACCCGTTGTTGCAGACAGACGCACACACGCACATTTTATGGACATGTGTGCGCTCCTTTCAGGCCGAAGACTCGGGTCCCTCCTCATCTGCACAGTTCGAATTAATTATACACTTTAATTTCATGAATTATTAATTTGATTCTGACTCGGCAGCTTACGATTATCCAGCGCTACAGACTATGCAATTCCAGCTTCATTAAAACATCACCAGCTGCCTAAGAGACAGACATTAAATAGCAGAGAGTAATAATAAAATTAAGCTCCCTGTGCATAGCAACAGAGTCTTCCCCAGCCGCATGCGGCGAGGGCCCAACTGGTAAATAGGTCCCTTCCAGGAGCTTTATTCCCTTCTTGAGGCTGGTCCCACCACCCTGCTCCCTCGCTGGGAGGATGCTGCCGCCAGGATGCACGGCAGCAGAGGACCCAGGGTCTGCAAGAGCATCACTGGGATGCAGGGCATGGCCTGGAGATGAGGGTGAGCGGCATCCCCCTCCCAACATCCTTCTCAGTGCCCGCAGCAAGGACAGGGAAGGCTTCAGGGCTAACATCACCTCCAAATAAATAAAGCTGGAGTGCTGCCTCCCAGCATCTCCCTGGCAAAACAATTTATAGAGGGAAAATGTCGGAATTTAGACATTCCATTTAGCTGCTTCAGAAATCTAAGGACCCCAAACCTTGTGGGATTTGAGAAATCGATGGAATTAATTAAGGGAGATGTCCAGCGGTCTCCGCTAAGTAATCAGCAGGTACAGTAGACCTGAAATTCTATAAAGAAAAATGGGAAGGGATGACATTGAAGGAGGCAGTGGGGATTAAAAAATGAGCATCCGAGTGGTAAAGGCGCACACCCATTGATCGCTGCATTACGGATTAAGGCTTCAACGAGCAGCCAGAAGATTCTGTAGCAGAAAATGGTTACAGAGGATGAGCATGAGCAGAGCGGATATATATAACCTCTGACAGCCAGGAACAACTGAGACGGAGGACAGCTCTGCGGCGAACCCCAGAGCAAGAAAGTTTTGGGGAGGGGGGGAAGGGGAGGTGGGGGGAGCTGGGAGGGAGCCATTTTGTGCAAGGGAGACCTGGCCAGGAGGAGGGAGCGGTGTCCCCTGCCCACCCCGGGGAGAGGGTGGAGGGGGGCACCCCAAGTCCATGCCAGATGGGGGGACATGGGGACAGGCAGCGAGGTGGGAAGAGGGCACTCAGGCCCATCAGCAAAGAGTTAATGCCTGGCTATAGGCACAGCCCAAGCAGACACGTAGGCACAGATCAGACCTACCTGCCTGCTCCAGGGCTCTCCAGACCACGGACCATGCTTCACCTCTCTGCCCTGCTGCAGGCTCTCAAGGAGACCACCGCCTTTAACCCTATACCCCTTAGCAGCCCCATGTTTGGGTATCCCGATGATCCCACCTCCCACGGGATGATACATCCCAGCCTGGGAAGGCACCATCACCCCTCGGAAAACATCTGGATGGCAGCTGCATGATAGAACAGCCCCAGGACGCGCAGGTGCCTGCCCCAAAATCCAGGCTGGACCCTCCTCGCGTGGGCAGAGGCAGGCAATGCTGTGCACAGGGGTGGGTTGCTAGTGGGCACTATCCACCCGTGGGAAGGAAGAGAGAAGTAGGATTGTGTCTGCAGACCCTCTGAGAGTGCACGGGAGGGGGTTAAAGTAAGGTTGCATGGGAGGTGCAACCTTGAAGCCCCCCGGCACACAGACACCCACCCATGCAGCACTAGCACCACACTTGTGCCACCATTTGGGACCAAGCACAGACAAGACGCGCTTCTCCAAAAGGTCCCAAGCATTGCCCAGACCACAGTACCCAACGACATTGCACGGCAGACAGTTCAGACGAGATTTTGGCAATGCGGTGAACTCCATTTTCCGTGCTTAAAACAGATCCTCGCTGGGAGTGTTACAGCTGCATCCAATGCCTTGTGCAAAGAGCGCAGGAAAACCTCGGGAAGCAACATCCCACCCAGCCATCCCGCCTGCCGCAGAGGGAGGGGGAGAAGGCAGCAAAACTGAATTCGGATTGCTGAAATACTTCAATGAGAAATCTCAAAAAAATAAAATCAAACCCCCGGAGCCTCATGCGACGGCAGCTCCATGTCTGCAGAGGTTGCGGGGCCAGAGCCAACCCCCCCTTCGCCACCCTCCCGCCTGCTTCTCATACATATGCATCATTGCAAGCCAGCACGAGCTAAATGTCAGCAGTGCCAGCACAGCGCGCAGCCAGAGGGGACCCTCGTTTTGCAGGACAAAGGCGGGCACTTTAGGGTACAGAAGGCACAGACTAACTGGGTGTGGGGGGAAGAAGGGCTCACCCCATGTGTGGATGTGGCCGTGGGCACCCAGCTGCTTCGGGTGGTGGTTGCAATTCAGTGAGGCTGAAGCACACCTCCAGCGAAGGGCTGCTTGCAGCCTTGTGGGTGCCCAGATGGGTCCAGCAGCCTCTGTGCCCCCAACCCGGTGTTGCTGCTCCCACCACCACCACTCCCTCCTCTCCAGGAATATCTTAATCCTTCATCCTTTAAATATTTTTCAAAAATCCACTAGGGACCAAAGAAGCATGCCTGGAGGTCATGGGCATTTTAAGGCAAACCCAGTAAGAGCATCCTGGCTGGGGAAGGGTCTGCAAAAACATCTGCACTCCCCAGTGCAAGCTGGGCCACCTTCCCAGTCCTGCAGGGAACACAGAGCTGTGCTTGGATAGGCAGCCTCCACTGGGCATCTGGGTCCCTCCTCTTGTGTGCCTCTGGGAGACAGAGCAGGACATCAAGTAGACCTTGTCCCCTTCATCATCGAAGAAGACAGCATCACCTTCTCCAGTGCTGCTCAGTCTCTGTGCCAGGCAAGCCACAGGGACCAGGGGACAGGACAGACAGTTGCCTGGTCAAGCTGAAGTGAGATGCTCATGCAAGCAACACCATGTCCCCAGACCCAGCACAAGATCCCAGCAAAAAGAGGCCATGACCTCATGAGAAAGATGGGTCTAGCAGACACAGCAGCACAAACACAGCTCGTCCTTTCTTCCCAGAAAGGCTTCCTCTGTGTCCAGGCTGGACTTTGAAGGCGCTCTCTACCCTCACATGTCTGCACATCCTTGGATCAAGCCCCTCCAGCTCCAGCCCTGGGTTTCCTCAAGCCAACCCCAACCTGCCCCAGGCAGGACCTGCCCATCCCGCAGTCCGAGCCAACACCAACGCCTTGAAATCACACTTGGGAGGCCTTCCGGGTGCCCAGCGACACGCCAGGCAATGTGTGTTTTACAATCCATGTGTCGAAGAGCCCTGAGCAAAGGCTGTAGCAGATGCAGAGTGTTCAGCAGATTCATTCCCCTGGCTGCATTACAGTGGGAGGCAGGGAGCAGCCCCAGCCCTCTGCCCCCCGCCTCCCCCGGTCCCCAGCAGGCATTTGGCATCCAGAGCCACGAGCTCCCGGGGCAGGCGCGCTCGTCACCACAAACATCCTCCCTCAAAGCAGGACGCCTTCTCCCATGGGGCAAACATTAGTGGGACAACTGGAAACGTTCAACTTGATTATAATGCTTTAAGAAAAGGTCACGGTGAAATTTCAGCGCTTTACCTTGAGCTCTGTTTGTTCTCCACAGGATGAGATGGGAAGAGTCAGCTTGCCCTGGCTCGTGGCATCCTCATAGCTCTGACTGCATTTCACGGGCCGGCAGCAGGCTGTTGAGCCACAGCAAACCCCCCAGCCCTGGGGACTGAGATAAGTCACCATGGACGCGCTCATGGGGGCACGCGCTGGACCATCACACCGCAACCGGACCACTGCACGACAGCCAGGCTCTGTTTTCACTCCAAAAGTTGTCCAACCCTTAGCCCATTTTGCACTGTGCTTGCACTTCTGCTGTTGAAACAGGCCAAATACACCCAAAAAACATGGAAAATCAGCCAGCAATTCCTAGATAGCATCACTCTCAGAGTCAGGAAGGTTTTTCAGCATGCCATTTGGCTTCATCTTTTCTGGTCTCAAAGGGAGCCGTGGCCAAAACTGCCATGAGGCAGCAGCACTGCGGGACTGAAGCATCGCCCAGGTCACAGTGACCCTTGGCCACCACGCCAGCCCTGCCAGCACCTTCCCCCTGCTCCTAGATCAGGAGGGCGAAGCAAGAACAGCCAGTACTGAGGGGCTGACGTGGTTTCTGCCCGCTGACCAGGTCTCAGCCCCTGCTGAGCAGCACGAAGCTCCGGAGTATCCTGGCTTCCCCAGCCCCTAGCTTTGCACTCCAGCTCCGGGACTCATTAACAAGCCACGTTGCTCTCCAAGCTGAGTTGACGGAGGACAACCCACCCAAAGGGTCACAGCTGGTGCAGAAGGCAGCCAGCACTCCCAGAAATGCACGGGCACAGGCGAGGAGCAGTCCAGCAGCCCTCCTCTTCTGCACATCGGAGCAGGAGCAGCTCTGACCCGTAAGCAAAGGGTTTGCTATCATTTGGGCGAGAGGAAAACCAAGGTCAGGTTTGTTTGTGGCCAGCTGAAGGATGCTCTGCCCCCAGCAATGTTCCTGCTGCAATAATTAAATCTGTCGTCCGACAATTTGCTGCCAGGGGAGTTCTCAAAAGGTCTCCAAGCAGAGCCAGGAGACAAGCACTAGTGGAGATGGAGCCCTCTGCACCCGCTGGGACCCAGGCTGCCAGGTCAAGGCGCAGGACGTGAATGGAGGAGGAAGAGCCACCAGGAGCTGCCTTCAGCTAGGACAACTCCCCAGGAAAGGGCAGGCAGGAGAAGATTCTGGGGGGGGATTTTAAAACAGCCAGTTCCAGCAAACCGGACTGAAAGCCCAAAGTGCCAAGCATTCTCACAGCACCTGGGTGGCTGGGAAGGGCTCAGCATCCTTCCCCGGAGACAGCTGCACAATCCCACCTGCAAAGTGCTCCCCAAAGGGGAAACCGTTCAAGATGCGACCGCAGCGCAAACTATTCCTTCCTGATGCCTGCCGATGCAGCTGGAGCACATAGCCAGCATGACACTCCTCCATGAGCTAGGATCCCCTCGGCAGCATCCTTCCACCAAAAGCCAACCTTGGCGAAGGCAACGCCTCCTTCAAAGGCGGGGCGCACAGGATCAATGCCTTGGCTTGTTGGAGGGGCTGCGGCAGACCCAAGAGGCAGGCAGACCCTCGTCCCTGCAGCACTTGTTCTTGCTTTTCCGGAGCATGCAGACACACCTGCCCGCGGAGTCGGGATGCTGTATTTCCACCACTCCGGCAGCGCTGCTCGCAACTACTCCCAGCTGCTGCCAAAAGGTATTTTTAGCTGCATTATTTATTTGAACACCTGCCTGAGATTTCAAGGCAGAGTACGGAGTCTGAGCAGTGCAGGGAGGGAGGAGTGGCACTGGGAGATCTGGACCATTTCCACTGGAAGATTCGAGAGCGGAGACGCAGGTGCGACGGAGAAAGACTCGGGCTATGCCAAGGAAGAGGATGGCATGGCTGGGATCACACACCTGCACCACAAACAGCACCAGGTTAACCCAGCTGCTGCGAACAGCCCAGTACCAGTGCAGACTGGGAAGATGCTCTAGCCACCCTCACTGAGAGGCTGCCTTCAGGGAAACCGGGCTCATAAGGTATCCAACCGCACATGATTTCAAGATGCTCTGGTCCAACCTGGTGTCTGCAGCAGGAACACCCAGGTCTCGCTGCCGTACATCATCTTTTCTGCGTGACACCATTTAGGGGAGAAAACTCAACAGAACCGCCCTCTTTCAAAATGCCTTTCCTCCACACAAAACCTATTCCACCCCAAAAGCATCCTGTTCCCCTTTTTCAGAGAGCCAGCCCCAGAGAAAAGAGGCTGAAGCAAGCAGAAAGTGAGGGAAGGAGGGATGCTGCAAGGGAGGACAGACTTACTTCATTCTTCCTCCCAAAGATGGAGGTGCCCACACATACGCCAGGGGTTTGGGGGGTCATGGGATAAATGAGGTACCAGGCAGTGGGCACACAGAAAGCAATACAACACCCCGGCATTATTTCTGCACACTTTTCTTGCCCACCCCATTTACTGATGTGAACAAAACCTGCTGCCTTCTACTGAAATAATTCCCCTTTCTCTCTGAAATCAGCCAGGAAGAAGAGGGGGGGGGGAAAAAAAAAAAAAAAAAAAAAAAAAAAAAGAAAAGAACATCTAAAAATAAAGGCCAGGCCAGAGTATGTGCCTCTTGGTTGGGCTCCTGTGCTCACAGATCTGCTTATTTTGGCCTATCTCTCCCCAGCGATAAGGCAGCTAACAGCCCGTTATCAGCCAGTCGGTGAAAATGTGCTCCAGCCTGATTAGGGCTCAGTCTTTGCCAAGGTTATAAACAGCCGTTATCGTTCTCCCAAACAGAATAATCCGGACAGTATCAGCTCAGAAACATATGGGCCACACAGCGAAGATAGCCGCTGACGGACACTTCATTTTAATTGTAACGAGTGGTTAGCAGCAGCCTCCAGACAACAGACACAACTGCCCAATTGGCAATGGGTTCGCCTCTCCTCCTGCATCCCTCCTCCCTCCCGCTTGCTGCCAGGCTTCTCCTTTCCCCGCTGCCTTCCTCCTCCCCTTGGCTTTGCAGACCCCTGGGTGAGCATCCCTGCAACACCAGCAGAGCCCAGCCCAGACCCCGCAGAGAGGTGGGAAGCAGGCAGGCGGCACCCTCCGCATCTCCGCAGGTGGAAAAAAAGGACGCTCGGTAGCACTGGCATGAATATGGCCACATCACACCTGATGTGCTTGTGGCTAGGCTGGTGCGAGCGGGGAGCAAGAGAGTGCAGGAGGCCGCTGTGACGGCAGGGAGCCACCCACACCCACCTCTCCGTGGGTTATGGAGGCAGAGCGATGGGTCCCCACCGGAGAGCACAGCATTCCACACGCACTGGTCCCCTCTGCCTACAGCATCCCAGCGTTTCCTCGCTGCCTGCCCGTGTGCCAGCTCGGCAGCAGGCAGGGCACAGGAGGAGGGGAAGCAAACCCTCATTTCACATTCTCCTGGTGTCCCTTCCGTGTCATACTTCTTGGTTTTTTTCCCCCTTTCCACCCTCCCTCTTCCCAAAAGGGGTGGTTTAGCTCAGAGATTCTTAAACACATTTGCATTCCCAAGACAAGCTTAGACATAAATTCATCTCAGTGCAGGGGTCTTTTTTTTTTTCTCCCCATCCTCCTTCTTTTCCTCCCTTCTCCTTTTCTCTCCAAACCCAAAATGAATTCAGCGAGAACCCTTGCAATTCCAGCACCATTGCGCTGCGCAACGCGGGATTACAAGGGATCCGAAGGCTTTCCTTTTCTTCCGACTCACGGCGTGCAGCGCTGCTGCTTGGTTTTGTTATTAACAATACGCAGAGATAAGGCTCTTAGCCCCATTAGCCGCGCTAACCTTCTTCCCACTTTTTTCTCCAGCCAGCCCCAGCTCCCAGAAGCCACGCCTGAGTGCCATCCCTGCTGCAGGAAGAAAGCAGGAAAAAAAAGGGGCAACCCCCTCCAAAAAAACAACTGCAAAATGTTAATACGAGGAGGGAAGCTAAAAACCTTAGGAAGACCCAGGACTGAGTCTTCAAGTCACGGACGCTTTCTCAGATAATCTGTATTCCTATCTCGGTGCCAGCAGAGCTGTGATCAGAATATCCAAGGTCTCATAAAAGATTCAGGGCTTATTGACTTCCTTGCCTTCGCTGCGGGTTTGTGGTGCTCCCGCTCAGCCTCCAAAGCACCCGCCGCCCCTTGCCAAGTTACCATCACAGATACCAAAGTTGAAGACACCCAGTTCTGAGGCTGTGCTGGACCAGCAGAACGGAGCGGTGGGGGAAGATAGCTCTCCTTCCAACCGTGGGGACGTATTCCCAGACCCCAGCCTGGGTGAGAGGCGTTTCAAGAGACCCTTTGCCCCAGTGGACATCCCAGCCCCAGAACAAACCCCTCGTAGATGTCCCCACAGGCACTACGGCAGCACCAGCCACGCTGGTGGGCAGGCAATGCTCCATGGCAGAAGAACCAATTTATGGGTTATTTTAATTGAGTCACACATTTAGATGAAATCATCCCCAAGCTAGAAAACGAAAACTTACTGCAGGGACCCCTCAAAAGCAGGTTTCCCCCGGATCGTACATGGGATGAGCTCTCCGAGGGCTGTCTCTGGCAGTGCTGCAGCCCGGTTTTGCTGCATAAGCAGCTCTAAGCAAACGTGCCGACCAGAGAACCCAGCCCCTGCAGACTTATACTCAGCGTTACTTGGCCACAGCCCTAAAGAAAAGGCAGGGAATCGGGGCAGACGCCCAGCCCGTTGGAACATGCCATCCCACCGTCACTCACATACTCACTGTTTTCAGCACAAAATATCAGGTGAAAGGTGAATGTGTCATAAATTGTGTAATTTCCAGACTGGAGGTCTTCATCCCTGAGTTACACAGAGATGCCCGTGAACGCCACATACAACCAAGCACGATACGACCATCAAACCCACCCAGGCACCTCGTTAATTGTATTTCAGCATCATCTAAAAGCCTTATGTATGCACCAAGGCTCCATACTAGAAAGCACTGCACAAAATAGGAAATAAATCTATATAAAAATAAAATACCGCATAGGAACACATAGATTTATATATATGCTCCAACACACACACGCGCCTGTTTGTTTACATATCGTCTGTGCATACACCCTCATACAGCACGTGCATGCACACCCCTGCAAGGCATACCCAGACATACATACATACGTATCTGCACACAGGTATAGACTATTTATACATACACAAACTACACAAACACTCCACACACCCTGCTGGGTGACAGCTCAGATTTTCAGTAATATCATAATATTATTTTTTAGATCAGTTAAGGTATAAAATGTGCGCTCTCTCAGTCTTTAATATTAATAAGTCTTGTAACTAGCAGTTTCTCGTAGCTCCGAATTCTTGAGCACAACTAGAAAGGGCACTTATCCTGAAAAATCTAATAAATTTACAGTTTTATATACTTCCTTCAATTGTAAAAGTCTTGTTCAATAAACTTTAAAATGCCACTATAGAGCAATAACACAGACAGTATAAACCCAGCCCTGGGAAAGCTGTGCAACCAGAAATTGTTCCCCTTTCTGCTACAGCAATAAAGTTTTATATGTTTGAACTGACTGTAAAAAGGTTTGAATGTTGGCAACTGGGGAATAATCTGTCTTCTTTATAGTTATTATCATATTTCCCACAAGACCCTTTGGTCTGTGTCAATCCTTCTCGTATATGACACCTTTGTACTGTCAGCGAAAGCAAGAATACTTAACTTTTTGCGTGCGCGCGCGGCTGTGACTGGAGGTCCTTCGCTCTGCTTTTCTTCAGATTACAGCACCCGGGAATAAATTACCTGTGACATGCTGCGATGGAAGCGTTTTACAGAATCAAGCTGATTTGAAGCACAAAGCTCAAAAAAAAAATAAAAAAAAGGAAAAAAAAAAAGCAAACCCCAAGGGATTTGTGGCTCCAAGGGTAAGAGCAGCTGCCACCGAAGAGGGATGCTGCCATCCCCACCACTGTCCCCAGGACAGGACACGGTGGCTGCACCTCTGGGGCAGGCAGCATTCCCCATCAATGGCATCTCCCCTTTGCTCTTTCATAAGAAAGAGATTTTGGTTTGAGATCCACTCCTCCTGCCTCTCTGCCACCATCTGACGGTGAGGGCAGGTCCAGCACCAGCACCCCCAGGTTCAGCGGTTGGAGCCAGAGCACCCAAGCACTGCCTGGACAGAAACATTTTGGGGATTCTCAACAAATCCCAAAGAAAACTGACCCAGACCCCAAAGAAGCAGCAGACAAATACAAGGAACATCCTCAAACGGATGTTTTAATCTGCTGCAATTTTTAACTAGGTAGGAGCTCACAAACCAAGATGAGGATGAATTTTGTCATGAGACCTACAGCAAGCCTGGACCTTGGCATCATCTATGCAGGGTTGGTCTCCGGAGGAATTGCTGTGGGAGTGGCTGCGGTGCAAGGATGCAGGGGAACCTGGTCCCCAGTCTTCAGTGACCCAACACCACGCGATCCCTGACTGTGTCCATCTTTCAGGTGGCAAAGACAAGGTTCAATCAGAGATTGAGATGTCAGAAGAAGTGATGTTAAAGCATGTTTGGAAAAAGAAAAATGAGAAGTCACCAGGACCAGATAACACCTGCCTAAGAGTTCTGCAGGGACTCAGAAATAAAATGATTGCATATTTTCATTAGCAGCTCAATCTCTCATTACACTAGAGGACACAAAGTGTCATACCCTATTTTTAAAAAATGGAGTGAGATGAGCCACAGATTCACCGACCTGTGAGTCTCACGTCAGTACGGGCTGAGATGATAAATAGATAGGATAAAGCCTCGAGATGGACACGATACCACCGAGATTAACTAGCAGCGCCTATAAGGAAGAAGAAAACGTACCTCACTAATCTATTACCATTGCTACGCATCCAGCAACAGCAGGCATGAAGCACAGCTGGCATTGCTTGGAGTCCCCCAAAGTTTCATCAGTTGGCAAATTTAACTCTTCTCCCAGCAAAAGCAAGGACCAAAGGTTGAAGAAGAGGTGGAAGAGAGCAGAAATAAATGGCTCTTCCAACAAGGCCATGGGTGTAGGAGGCTTGCCGACTGCTGCTTAGTAAGTTTATTGCCAGGAGAAGAGCATGAGCAGTAGGCTTGAGAAGAACATGAGCAACGAGGTTTAACAAGGACTGGAGAAGGCCAAGATACTCCTCCAAGGATGTGCGAACGAAGCTCCACAAACTGGAGACAAAATGGTGGGTGAAACTCAGCGAGGGTAAAATACACAAGGAAGCAATTTAATTACTCACACACACGGACTAAGACAAACTTTAGGCACTCAGGCCGGACACCTAGCGAAGCATGAAGGGATGGGGTGGTGAGAGGTGCCAGGGCTGCAGGATGCCCCTCAGCCAGGCTGCCCCCCGCCTTGAGGCTTCTCATCCCCTGCAAGCCCATCGTCCTTGTAAGAAAGATGGAGAGAGACTTCTTACCAGGGCCTGCAGTGCTAGGACAAGGAGTAATGGTTTTAAACTACAAGACAGCAGATTTAGATTAGATATAAGGACAAAATATTTTTTGATGAGGGTGGCGAGATACTGGAAGAGGTTGCCTGAAGTTGCGGATGCTCCATCACTGGAAGTGTTCAAGGTCAGGTTTGACAGGGCAGGAGATAACGCTGCCCATGGGGTCTCCTTATTGGGAAGCAATGGAGAAACTCTGCAAGCAGGAGGGATGGAAACGAGTACCAAACACTCATTGGCCTTCAAAATACAATTTGATAGTTAAGTGGACAACTGGAAAAGCCATTGAAGTGAACTGGAAGAAGTCAGAGATGGACGCAGCCTGCCCTGCCCACATGTAACCACAGAGCTAGAGAGGCACCAACCCCAGGGCTTCTCCCCACCCAAATCATCCCTCCAGACATAAGAAATTATGTTTGAAACACAAACCAAGCACCATAACAAAGGGGTTTTGGTTCTGGACCCCAGCTTATCACTTTACACAACCAGTCACAAACAACAGTGAAGCCCCTCGGCTTCGCAGCACCTCTGCCACCTACAGAAAAAGGCCAGGTTGAGGGCCACCTCTTCCCCTGCCCTACTCCAGACCTGAGCTCCTCACCTCGCCAGCTCAGCCCCCAAGACCTCTGCACCCACCTTCAGCAGGATGCCAAACCCAGAGCCACCCCAAGTGAGCCATCAGGGTGCTGCTTGCCAAGGGCTGCATCCCTTTGCACCTCCCACACAGCACAAGCCCCTTTGCCAACAAGTGACGAGTTAATCTCTTGGTGCTCACCATGAAGATGCTCCATCCTGGGCTCATGGCAAGCCCAGCAAGCGCTGCTGTGCAGGATAGGGGATCTGCAGGGACCTGGGCAGTGCTTCCCTCGCTCCATGGGGACGACCCAGCTCTTCACAGCACCCCAGCCCCAAACCAGCCGCATCTCAGGGCTGCAGGCGAGCAGGGCACGCGCCCCCCCATCCCACCCACGGAGTGGCGAGGGTTAAGTCCAGCCGGCAAGGCACATCTCTGTTGCAAGAGTCCATTACCTCCCGCCACATTACCTCATTCATTTCTTATATGCGGATGGTTTATTCTCCCATGAGCACCCTCGCTGGCAGACATGGCTAGTGTAAAGTCCCCTCCCTCCCCTGTATTTCTCTATCCATCACATTTAACACTCTGACAGTAACAGTCTATAATGTTTCTATTCTACAAAACCGCTCTGTCAACTCTGGGCTTCCAGAGCAGCAACTGAGGAAAATAAATAACATCAACGCCAGGCCCGACAGTATCACAGCTTGCTTTCTGCTGGGGGTTTATTTCTTTGCCTTTTTTTTTTTTTTGAGGAAGGAAAAAAAAAAAGGAGAGCTAGAAAGGGGGAAAAGAAGTGCAGGCATGTAATGTGTAGAGAGAGAGAGACAGGTGGGAGTTTCCTTCCCACCCAAATGAAGGGCTGGGAGATGAGCACGGTGGGGAGACGGTGGCTTAGGGGAGGGGGAGACAGGGGACGGTACTCCAGCTCCCCTTCAACACTGGCTCTGCTTCCACCGGCTGAGGGTGAGCGCAGGCATGCAGCTGCCTGCACCAAGAGCAGGTATAGGTTGGGCAGTGCTTGCAGAGGTGATTTGGGGGAGCAGAGGCAGGGCAGAGGTGCTGTAGCTCTCAGAGACGGAAGATTAAACCCACTGTTGCCCACCATAACCCCCCCCCCCCCGGGCCCCACAGCAGTGACAGGCAAAACCCCATCTGCTCCATGCCAGCCCCTGGTCAGAAATCACTAATCCACTTAAATGATCCACTCCAGCTCATGCCTTAGTGGCCTCCCAGTGTTTTCCATCTCCTTTCACTTCGGTGAGATACTGGGGTTTGCCCTGCAGCTGCACGGGCAACCCCGGCACGCAGCGATGGGAAAGCAAAGTGGAGCTGCACCCAAATAAGTATCACCAGCAAATAAAAAAATAAAATAAAAAAACCAACAACAACAATAAACTTAAGAAATTGCTTGGCACTTTAGAAAGCGAGAATCAAGCAGGAAAGCTCCACTTTGGTCAATATTTTTGCTTTTCCTTGCTAGGACTATGTTGGTGTTCAAGTCGCTGTCTACAAGCTCGCCTGCCTTCTGCATGAGCCACGCAGGCTCGACAGAGACCTGCTCAGGTGGTGTTCTTCATTCCAGAAAAAAAAAAAAAAATACATGCACAAGAACTTTTCCAATCAATCCGAGAGAGACACAGCCCTTGACAGCCCTGCTGACATGGGGGCTGTCCTCACCAGGCAGCACATGGAATCCAGCAGGGATGTGCCTGCCTGTGGCAGAAGATGAGGAGGAAACGCATGTGAGGGCCAGAGGGGATGCTCAGAGGAGACAAGAGGTTTGGATGACTCGGAAAAATGTGGGGAGCAGGTAACTGTACTCTCAGCCCCCCTGGTTATTCACTTCTCTAGTCCCTTTCTGTCAAGGGGCTCTGAAATCCAGCTGACACCCTCCAGCTTGACACCAGACAGGGACACTGCTCGTCCTGGATGGGGACATGCACAGGGCTACACCACCCTGCACCTCAATGACTCCTTCAAATGAAGAAAAAAACAAAACAAAACAAAACAAACCAACCACAAAAAAAAGGGAAAAGAAAAGAGCAAGCAGAAAACCATTCCCTCTTTTGTTGACATACCTGCCAAGGGCTGACGCTGGCTGCTGTCTGTCATTTGTATGAGCTGACGGTTTTCTAGCCAAAAGCAACACAAGTGATAGCAAGGCAAGCAATAAAGGGACAGTTCCTGCTCTGGGAGCCCCACACCACCCGCCCAGCTCAGCCTGCAAACTCTGGTCAGGGAGGAAAACACATCGAGCAAGCAGAAAGGCTTCGGGTTTGGAAAATGAACTGCAAGCTCTGACTCCTTTCAAGGGAGAGCATCTCCCCTGTGGGAGGGACCCTGAGCAACACCAGCACCAAGCTCTGCCGAGCACCCGAAATTTGGAGAACTTGGCCGGAGACGGACAACGTCTGCACCTGAGCATCCTCTCTGGGATTTCCATGGAGAGGGGCGGCTCATGCAGCACCCACAGCCGTTCAGGTTACCTAGTCAGAGCGTGCCAGCCCCCTGGTTCCACAGGCTGGGCTTTGTCGCAAAGCCGCTCAGAAAACCCTGAGCCAGGAAGGATGTTAATGGGATTTGGGCTACTGGGTGGAACAGGCGAAAGGATTAGGGCTCCAGAAGCAACTATCTTTGCCACAGACTCCCAGTCCTCTGCCAGGAAGGCCCTTTATTCCACTACAAAAAGAAACTTCCCACTTGCAAAAGCAAGAATAAAGCTTCCCGCAGAGGTCTGACAGCATAATATGCATGCAGGCCCACGTGTACACACATACACCTATACAGGCATGCTCGCAAGGGCAACACGCAAGAGAAACACAAAGAATTAACAATCAACGAAAGGCACAAACCAGACTCAGAAATTTGACGTGAAAAAATGCACAAATGCTATTTTTTTTGAGCTTATTATTTTCCATTCAT
Organism: Pterocles orientalis; assembly: GCA_011057875.1. Lineage (NCBI taxonomy): Eukaryota > Metazoa > Chordata > Aves > Pterocliformes > Pteroclidae > Pterocles > Pterocles orientalis. Next base: position 45,008 of record WKFP01014038.1, read on the forward strand.
AAATATCCCCCTCAATAGCTATATACGTACCCAGATAAAATTTGTATTTAGCTAAAGCATGTCACCAGGAAGCATGTTATTTGCTCTTCGATCACCATCGTTATTCAGTTTATTAAAAAAACCCCAAAACTTCCTTTGCCCAATGCCTGAGAAGAAACTGGGCACTGGGACTGATCACAGCGTGACCAGAGAGCAGCCCCTGGACAGAAATATTTGCAAACAGTTCACAAGCTGGGATTTGTTTTTGGAACCCAATCATGTTTATATAATTAATCCATTTCCTATTTACTTTTGCCTCAGGATTTGCTGACAAAACAGTTCACACAGCTATAAAGTAAAGGCAGGGGGGAGGACTCGCAACTTGGCTTATTTACTCCCTGAACTCTGGGGAGATGCAGCGCCCTGTGGATAGACACAAAGTTTGGCTGTTGTGTGGAACAGCCAAACCTTCCAAGTTTGCTAATGCTGAAATTCAAGGCTGGAAACCTGCTTGCAGGACCAGCATCATCTTCTGCTCATGCCTGCAGCGGAGTCCTCCAACAGCCAGAAATGACAGAAGCAGCAGTGCACGGGGGCAGAGAAATCCATCCTTTCTAGCTTCAAGAAACGTGAGATTTGGCCAGGTTTTTTGCAGGGTAGAAGGGAACTAAGGAAGCAGAAAATCCCCCAGTTTCATCCATTCCCCTGGGCACCCCAGGCTCAGAGAGAGTCCCACGGCCAGCGTGCGCACCAGAGGGCAGCAACGCCAAAGCCACCCATTGTCAACCCACAACCCTGGCCACCCTGCAGAGCCCAGAACCCCCAGTTCCCATTTCTCACCAGGCACTCACTTTGCACTGAGAAAAGAGGTAGGAAAACACAATTTCCAGCCACTTGACCCCTTTCCTTTACACAGAAAGCTTGATGCTGCTTACCAGAGTCAGGAGCAGCTGTGTGCCAAACCAAACTCAAGCACTTTTTGCTGCTTCTTCAAGGACATCCTCAAACCCTGCAAGCTTCACCCAGGCACGGTGGCTGCTTCCACGGGGCTGTGCTGCCACAGTGCTGTCCGTGGAAACACGCCTGACTGGGACTGGGCAGACAGTCCCTGCGCTCAGGCATTTCTGGGCTCTGACATACCCAGATGCTGCTGCCAAGGAAAGGAAAAGAAGGTTGTGATGGAAAGCCACGGGGGATGCCCAGCGTGCAAGCAATGCATTGCTGCAAGCATCCTTGAATCGCCGTGAGCATCCCTCCTGCAGCCTGCCAGCTAGAAGCCACAGGGCACTCCACAGCACCCACAGGCCACGGCCTCATCCTGCACGCCCTCCTCTTGCCAGGCTCCTGCCCAAAGCCCACCTCTGGAGATGATAACGGCTAATGAAACCGGCGACCCACCGATAACGGGAGATCAGGCAAAGCGGCGGCGGCAGCAGCCAGGCTGCTGAGCGGGCTGGGATGCATGTAATCAGAAGGGTTATCTAATGCTAGTTTCATTCTAATTGAGTCACTACCATATGTCACCCTGCAATAACAACGCAAGCAGCATGCAACTGAATACATATTTAATTCACATAATGGGTACAACAGTAGAAGTAATCAAGGCAGTTTGCCATAAGCCATAAAGAAGTGTAGTGTGTTCCTATCGAGGAGCAGCCTGCGCTCAGGGAGAAGGGGATGGCGGGGGCATTGCACCGCTGTGAAAGTTGCAAAGGAGAGGATGAACGCCCCAAAACGCACCCCAGCATGGATTGAAGGCAAGGCAGCCATTCGACGCGAATGGAAATCCATGGCAGAATATTGTCGACGGATCGTTAGCCCCTTCAATATAATTAACAGTAATGGATTTATTGGCGGAAACTTAATGATTTGAATGTTAAATACCAGCCTGGAATTGTGGCACACAGTCCAGCTGAGAGGCGGTCGCTTTGTTTCCAGTTTCTAAAAGGACAGAAAAACTGGAAAAACCAACCCAAGCCAGGAAAAGACCCAACCCCGGAGGCAGGGCAAGGCAGCGGTGGCCATCCTCGCTTCCGGCTCACCCTCCTCTTCCAGTGGCACCTGACAGCCCTGCTCGCCACCTTCATTTCCTCCCGCAACCAGAAGATTAATACGATTGAGGACCACTCATCAATATCTTTGGACAGATCAACCGGAGTTTTCATTAAAGCCATATTAATGCTTTTGGATACACAGCTGTGGACAGGTTAGGCTTCAGAAATAAAGCTGAGAGAGGGAAGAAAAGAGGAGAGGAGCAGTATCCGCTCCCAGCTGGGAATTAACAGAGAGCTGGCCTGTTCTCTCATTAGCGGCCTCTCCCACCAACATGTTTTGATGTATATTTCATGAGGATAAACAAACATTCATTTCACTTTGGGAAGGTGCTTGCTGTAATGTATTGGCAGCCTCACCAGCAACGAGGGGACATTAATTTCAATTCTGGTGTTTAAACACTTTGTTGAGTCCCAATCATTCATCCCTGGCTCAGCACAGCCTGGGCGTGGGGAAACCACGGACAAGCAGAGCTCCAGCCTCATCCTCCAGCAGACCCCAACGGAGTCTATTTACTATTTAAATCACTTCAGAAGGACCAGACATTACGAAAGATGTGGCCCTACCCGGCTGCTTGCTTTGGGGTGCAGCCTTGAGCCAGCCCACGTATCACCAGAGAAAGGCTCCCAGCCTATGTCGGGAAATACCATCGCTGCAGAACTGGCTCCAGTGAGTACTTGCAGTTACAGTGAACCACGGGACATGCCAGAGATGGAAGCAGGATATCTGTCCTGGGTTTTCCAAGACTCCTGAGCCTTCCGCTTGTGCCTTCAACCTCTGCATCATCAGGAAATGAGAATAACAGCAGTGCAGGGGAGTGCTGCAGAGCACTCTCCTAAAGACGAGGGATTCTCAGTCTGGCACCAAAAGCCAGACCTCGCCCAAGAAAACAGGCTGCTTGATCCGTACAGCTTGCCTCGCAGGAACGAGAGACCAGATGTTGTGGTGAGGACCCCATCGCACATACATCCTTCCAAACCAAACACTGTTCTACGGTAACACCTGCAGTCAGCTCCTGGCTCCAACTCTTTGGGTAGATTTACTCATCAACAGGGTTTCAGAGATGCACAAGTCTACACATGAAAAAATGTCCACAACATTCCCCAGGGAAATGCAGGTATGGATGCAGATGGCTGCATCTTCTCTCAACCCATGCTCCATGCTCCTCACATGCAATGCTGAATAAACAGAGCTGGCAGAAACTGTGCAGCAGAGGGAGCAAGGGGAGCTGGGGCACAAGACTGGGAAAACAGGAACAAACACATCCTAGAAAAGGCCACAAGGTCCTGATGCACAGTGGAGGAGAGCAGGACAGGCTGAGAAAAGAGTGGGTGGAAAGAACAACTCTCTTATTACTCTTGCACGTCTATAAGAGGCAACTATGCTGGAGGAAAGGCTTTTTACAAATAATGTGTGGGTTAATATGCATGGAAAGGGCAAAATAGGAAAAGAATGTCTTTATGAAATAGTGACTGTTGTCCATGTGAACGCCAGGGGTTTTGCTTATCCCATCCCTCCCTGAACATACTCACCACCACCCAAAAGGAAGAGGGAAGCTCCAGCACACTTCACCCTCTTCCAAAAAAGAGAGAGATCCCATCAAATACTAATAAATATTCACCTGAAGAGACAAGGCAGGAGAGGGCAGGCAGGGAGACATCACACACCAGGACAGCCAGAGTTGCCCTTTTTTTTCCCCCCTCTCACTTTTATTCTTCTCCTTCTTTTTCTGTTCACCAACTATACAAGACACCCTACACATAGGGTAGACTTAAAAGAAGTTAAGAGTATCTGACAACACATCAACAGCTCTCTGGGAACACTGTAGAGACATTGTGGTTGCTTTATATTACAAAGCACACAAAAAGAAACAGACACACACTCATGCTCCTATCTCGCTCCACATAAACGCGAGCAATGCCATAAAAACATTTCTCCTTTCACTTTATTTTGTGTGATGTGCTTTGTGGGGACATTGTAGAGGCAGCAGCACTGTTTCCTTTCTCATATATGCATCTCCTTGTTTTTAAGGGTAAAAAGCTGCTTTAAGAAGAAAACACATCAATGCTTAGAAAGGAGCTTACAAGAGGAGAGCTGCCACATGGACAGAAACCATCTTGCACCCAAACACCTTCTGGGGTATGATGCCAGTGAAAGGGTTTTCACCAACATCAGCCACTTCAGGAGGCAGGACTGTCCCTTGGTACTCAATGGCTAGCTAATCTAGCCCCATGAGAAGTCCCTTCCTCACCCTTCATCAGAGGCTGATAAGGGTCTAAGTCCCTCCCAAAAATTCACCTCATATCTGTCTTGACTTCTTCAAATTGAGGCTTTTCCAGTAGCATTGCAACGAGCACCACTGACCTGATGGCAGCCCCCCCAGCGACACAGTCTGCTGTTGGTTGGAAGAAATATATATTTCTTTGTGGTAAGGTTAAAAACTGCCAAATTTCCAATTTCAGCTCCCCACAAGGAGGACATACCATCATCATGGTCTCTACCCCGAAAGAGCTCCTTGTCCAACCAAACCGGCCAGAGAGGAAACACGGAGGGAAGGACTGGGTCAGATGTCTGTGATCCCAACTGTCCCGGTACAGCTCACCTGTTGACACCTAGCAAAGCCACCCCGACTCCTGAAGATTCCTTATCCTGCCAAGGCCATTGGAAAAGAAAGATCCATGGTCTGAAGTTGTATGGAAAAATCCCAGTGCCTTCCCTCTCCCTTCCCCCCCTCCCACGTTCAATAATCCTGTTAAACTGAACCTTGGCTGGATTAATCTCCTTCCCCAGACAAATGGGTGATTATTCAGGCATCACATTGGGATTTTTAGGGTTTGTGTGCATTTTTACTGATCTTCTCTTGGCTTCCTTTGTAAATGGCTTTTACTGCTCCCCCGACAGCACGCACAATTCAATTCAGCCTCTCTATTAACATTTCAGATACAAATACCTGCTCCCCAGGGCTACCCGCAACAAATATTGGCAGAGCTTTGGGGAATCCTTCCCTACTTCACCACTAGTTTGGTGGCCAGAAAAACCTACAGCTACTTGCATTCGTCCTTAAAGTCCTCTCCTCTCTACAGCTTGCTGAGACAAGCTCTGCAAAAATTCAACCTGCACAGCCTAAGGCCAGAGCATCCAGGAGTCAACCTCCTAATCAAGCTCGGCAAATCTATCAAGTGTCTCGGGCAGCCTGGGATAAGGAAGATGCCACTGAAGTCAACTGAATTTAGCACCCAAACAGCTGGATGTAAACATGCAACCCAACCATGAAACACTCTGGCAGGAACACCAGGTGGCTGTTGTACCTCCTGCCCAGGAGAATAAACCGACACCCACTAGGAAAAGCAAGAAGGAAAGCCAAGTGACCCTGAGGGCCATGCTCAAGTTTCTGGCCTGGCCAACAGCAGACAACCACCTGTGACAGCAGGGACCTGGCCCTGGGTCCCACATGGCCACATTTCCAGCAAGGTTGGCTTCCATTTTTTCAATAATCAAAGAAAGGATTTGGGATTAGGACACATGGTTCCTACCTTGTATGAAGAAATGTAATCATGCAGCCCCTTTACTCCCTGGAGCACCTCTACAACAGAGCCTGCACCTAACAGCTGGGATTGCCATCATCCCACATTCACACTCCTATAGATGCAATTATGTGTGTGCACATGCAGATATATGCATATGCATAAACATGCATTTTTGTAAACAGCATGGAACTAGGCACCATTGAAACACTTTTTTGTTTGCTGAAAAAAATAAATCTCCTTTTAAGGTTGTTTACTCCCAACCCAAATAACACCATCACATAAAAGCCAACAAGCCCTTTTGTACTGCCCAGATGTTTTCCCTGCATATCCTCAGCTGTATTTCTATACTTCACTGACCACAGTAAGTTGAAACTAATTTATACCCTGGCTAGCCCTGCCAATGCAAGCCAGCTAAGAGGAGCCAGCTGGACCATGGAGCTTCAGGACCGTTTACCAAGCCCCAGCTTGTCCAAGCCCAGCAAAGGTGCAGGTACGCAAAGGAGCGCACCGTCCCCCAGCTGCCAGTATGACCCTTCAGCTGCTAGCAAATGGAAAAAAACAGAAGATCTCAGCTCTGCAGCTGGATGGAAAAGCTCACTGCCACTTTCAGTGCTGCCAGTTTCCACTTCAGTGGGATACTCACATTTTCAGTCACTTTTTCCTCCAAAGCTCCAGGAGTCTTGGGAGAGATGAGACTCACAGCATTTGGTGCAAGGAAAGAAAGCACAACACAAAGCAATGCTGATCCCGGGAAAGACCAAGCCTCAACAGTGAGGTTTCCCCCATCGCTTAAGACATCCTTAGAAAACATAAATCAGTTATTTCCAGCTTGTCTGTGGGGTCTGGTTAGTGGCACTCAGGACACACCACGTGCTTCTTGACACCGCTAGGGACAGACCGTGCTCTGCCAATTCCTGCCCGCATCACGTCAGCCCAGATCAGGGCTCGGGGACAGCAGCGGAGGACTGGCAAGCTCAACACTGAGCTGGAGGGGCAGCGATCCTCAGGAGAGACCCGGAGCACCGGAGGAAAGGGATGCTCTGCAACTGTGAAGAAATCCTTCCCTATTCCCTTTGTAGCAAGGGACAGCCTTGGGCGCCAAACGGACCAAAAAGCCACAAGATCCATGCACCCCCAGCCTCTATCCTCTAATCAGGGTGAAGATAACCCAGGCAAAATTCCCATTAACCAGCTAATGCATATAGCAGTGTTTCCCAGCCAGGGCTCCTTGTGGCTAAATAACAGTCTTTATCTCCCAATTTCCCTTCATCATTTGTCATCTTCTTTCAAATCAACTCAGTATTTCCTGAATCCTCAAGTACTAACAGGCTTGAAAAAAAAAAAATAAACAAAACAAGTGCTTATGACTCACTAGAAAACTGGTTAATGTTTCCCACCCCTGTCTCCCTTCTCCTCTCAAACTTCCCCCTTTCCACCCTGGGCCTCCAAACACAAGAGCCATGGATGGCCTGGGGGAGGAAAGGCAGCAACCAAGAAGGCTGATGGGAAGAAAGCATCACAAAGCACTGAGATCTCCGGCAGATGCATTTCATATTCCCCCATCCTACCCCAAATCAGCCCAGTATCTCTGGGATAAACCCAGCCCTGCACTGAGAGGTGCTGGGACCTTTCCCAAAGGACAAGGGCAGGAAAGCAGCTGGACATCATGACGCTGGAGCATCCTCTGTGCAAGACAGGCAGCACACGTGTCCCCCCCTGCCAGCAGAACCCTTCAAGCCAGCATGAATGGGCAGTGACATGAGTTTCTGCAGCAAAAATGGGTCGATCAAGGCACAGAAGAGAGAGAGAAGGGCTGTGCTGAGGACTTGGCAGGTGTGTATGGAAATAAAGAAAAGAAAACTGAGCACAGCAGTGTTTCATGCTCACAGGGTCTTCCCTCCACATGCATCCCTGGGCACGGCGGGGGTGGCCGGGGCATGACCATGGGGCTGAAGGTAACCACCAGGCTACACAGCATCTCCATCAGAGACTGAAATCAGCTCTGGCAGGAGACAACCTGACCCGACCCATCGCCTGGATGCAGCCATGCTGCTCATCTTCCGAGTGGGGCCCATCCTGCAGTCTCCAAAGTGAAACAGAAAGAAATGGATATTTTTTTCACTCCCTCTTCTCCCCTCCAGGTTCCCTTCCCTCCCTTTGCTTTCTAATGCACCACCACATCTCCAGATAAATTGTGTAAGGGCAAGTCAGGGGCAACCTGAAAGCAAAGCGGAATGGCTGCAGAGTAGGGAAACAACGCAAAAAAAAAAAAAAAAAAAAAAAAAGAAAATAAAAAATGAGGAGAGAGGGGCTTTAAAAAGAGACAGGACTCAGGAAAAAGCAACGGCAGCACAAGGAAAGGGGAAGGGGGGGGATTCCTCTGGAAATCATTAATACTCCAGGAACCTTCAGGACTAAACCTGAATACAGACACTTAAGCTCTCAGCTCTGCCATTAACGCTAGAGCCTAAATTATTGATCTTTTGCCTTTATCAGCATAACAGTCACGTCCCGGTATCAAGATCTAACTACACTGCGGTCCCTGTGCTGCAGCCACTGAAATAATTAGGAGAAATTCTCATTAAAGGAGAGTGAAAGGTTCAGAGATGGAGACAGAGAAAAAGGTCTGGGAGGGTGTTTAATGTCTTCCACGGGGTCGAGAGAGCACTCTGATCAAATCCCTGCACGGGGCTGGGGGATGACAGCTTATCAAAAGGAGAAGTCCAAAGCCTGGGCTGGGCTGTGCCGTACCAGCGCCCTCCTGCAGCCACCGCCACGCACCAGCGAGAGGGGGGATAGAGGAGGGTAGGGGGGAAAAAATGCATGAAAAATAAAAAAAAAAAAAAAGAAAATTAATAATGGAAGGGTTGTTGCAGGTTTGTTCGTAGGCTAAAAAATTCAGCCTGGGGAAAGAGAAGGGGTGTGGGGAAGGGAGGTGGATAGGAGAGCGAGCCGGAGGAGGAAGGAGCCCAGCCTGGTCCCGGAGGCACGCAGCCACGGCTCTTGCTATCGATTTCACTGCGGACTGCGCCGCTCGGGACGCCGAAAGGAAACCGCAAAGCAAAAAGGGAGAGCGGCAAAACCGAAGTGAAACCGCGTGTGTGGCAGAGAGGATGGAAGGAAGAAGCCAGAAGGATGGGGGGAAGAAGGCTGGCAGTGGCACTGGTCCCAGTACAAAATGTTGTGGAATACATTAATAAAATAAAATGAAAATATTAAAAAACTGAAAAATGCACCCCCACCAGATCGAAACCCCAGGAAACATTTGACAAAGCCCAGGAAAAAAATTAAAGATCCCAGTCTGGTTGGCAGCAGAAAAAAGTCACTGAAGATTTTGACGGGATTGGGGAGAGGGTGATGGAAAGATATGGCGAGTGATGGACGGGGAGGGAGGAGGACAGGGATGAATGTAAAAAGCCTGTCCCTTCCCCCCCACGCACACAAAGTTTGCCTATATTTAATGTCAACGCACTGTAATTTAAAAGAAAAATTCCATTTCACTCGGCTAATCAGAACGGTTAGAGAGACCATTACCACAAACACTGGGAACATCTGAAATTGATTATTTTTTACTTCGTGCAGTTAATGAAATCCTCCAGCGACCGTGGACGAGCGCAGTGAAGGGGTCCGTGCCCGGCACCACCGATGGGGAGGTGGGATGCTGTGCCGCTGCCACGGACCTTTCTGCCCGGGGCTGCGGGGGAGAGGCGCGGGGCTGCCGGAGAGCTGGGCTGGGCTCTCTGCCCACCATTTTGTGAAGACTGGAGATATTTAGCATGGGCGGCACATCCCGTAAGGAGCACCACATCATTAAATGTCTTGGGCTGGTGCGGCGGGGAAGAGAAATGCAGGATGTCACTGCCTGATAGGGAGAAGACTCGGAGGTTATTTATTAGCGGACACTTAGCACAAACTGCATTTTCTCCATTTGCATTTGATATGCTGCAGCCGGCTTAGCACTGAGAGAAGGTGGATGGGATGGAGGGAGCAGCACCCTCGCCCTTCCCCTGCTCTCCCCTCCACCTCAGCCTCTCAAGAGCTCACCTGGTCCTTGCCAGCCACACCAGAGACACCTGTCTATCTGCTTGACCTGGTCATGCCAACTTTCTCAAAGCAGCCGTGAGGCTCCCTGCTGATGCTCTCCATCACCATGGTTCAAGCAACCAAGCTCTGGGGTCCTACTGAGGACCCCAGAGCTCTACAGTGGCGCTTTGGCCACCGACGCAGGACATATCCCTTCTACAAGACCATCCGGAACAACACACCAAAGAGCTCGCAGGATGCCCGGACACTCAGCCCATCACAGCTGCGTACCAAATCCCTCCTGGGAGCATCACGAGGGCATTCCAATGCATCCCTGCCTCGGAGCCAGGCATGTGTGGGGGGCTGCTCTCCCCTTCATCCCATGGCCGCAGCCTCTCCCCCACCACCAAAAAGTGGCCGAGTGTAATTACGCAGAAAGCTCCTCTGGAGCTATATCAATAAGACAGACGTCTGTTGTATCATTCTCTCTCAGTAAGGCATTTCTTCTCCCCAATTGCTCATATAGAATCATAGCCTAATAGCATGCTATTAACATAATTGCCAACACAACTAGTGTTCCGTGTCTCACAGTCATTTGCTTATTTTGCCATAAAGAATATCAAAAAACAGCCCGAAAAGCCACAGCCAGGCTGTGTGGCCAAGGGGATCGGCTGCCCGGCTCCATCGGCAGTTTTGGGACCCAGCCGGGAGAGGAGCAGCACCGGCAGCCAGCCCCAGCTGCAGACCACAGCACCAGCAGCGCGCTCCGACTGGGCTCCCAAGCAGACGTGTGTGAAGATCCAAACGGATTCTGCCAGGCGAAATGAAATTCCCATTATTTTTAATTAATCCTTAATTAAAATATATTACTCCGCAGATTCTGCAAATCTCTCTTAATATGCAAATGCAGCCCATTCAAGGATATTTACATATCATTAATTAAAACGGCACATTCTTTCAGTCTAACAAGCTGGGAGCTGTGGCTGTTGCCACACTGGCAAGAAAGCTCAGCCCAGCACTGCCAAATTCATCTGCAAGAAAGATGTTAAGTGTCACGCCAGGGGTGGGAAGAGTGCGGGACAGGGCTGAGGAAAGGAGATGGCTCTCAAGGCTCTCACCCATCACGAAATGAGAAGATGAGTTTGGGAGATCCCGATCTGCGGCAGAAGAGCACCCTGGAGCCTGGCTGGAGCGGTGGATGGGGATGCACAGAGGCACAGTAGCGTCCAGGGAGGAAGGAGGTGTTGTAGCAGGCCCAGGGACACAGCCCAGGCTCTGACTGAAAACACTCCGTGTTCACCAACACATGACGTTTGAGGTCAGCTAGCTCTCCATGAGGTTCATTGCTCGTGCTGTCCCATCAAGAGTTGTCATCAGGGAGTTCTCCCACCCTTCCTGTCCACATCAACCTTGGAGCATGGAGATCTCCCTCCTTCAACACGAGACACACCATCTGCAATGGTCAAGCTCCCAGCACCAAATTCACTCAGGGCTGCTTCACACCGAGCAAGACAAGCCACCCCATCAGAAGGGTCAGACCCAACAAGACAACCTAGTCCTATAGCCCTTCAACAGGATGGAAGCCCTTCAACTGGATGGAAGCTGGCTTGGGGGAAGAAAGTGTCCTTGTGATTTCCTCCTCCATGGGTCGCCAAGCCAAACCTGTGCCTCCCTCCCCAAGCTGCAAGGGACAGGCTCTGGGCAGCACCACAAACGTGGACACCAGAGCCCAGCAAGCTCTGCACCCACAGCTCCCACCCCAACCGCCCATCCAGCGGAACTGCGGACCCTGAGATGTGTGTGAATCAAACCAGAGGGTCAGACAGCCAGGAGATTAATGGCTGTTCCAGCACGGGTCTAATAGCTGCAGAAAAACTTGTTTGAGTACTCTGGAGAGGCTTAACAGGTAACTGAGTCCAGGTACTAGTCAGGCACAAATCCACCACCCCAAAGAGCCACCAGTTTTTCACACACAATGACAACACCCGTTACTGCCATCTGACCTGTGTCTTAAGTCTCCTACAGGCTGGTGTCAACAGGAACATCAAGGACCCAAAACCCAGCTGGCAGCTCCTTCCCAGAAGAGCAAGGCCACCACCAACCAAATAATGTCTACGTTCACGGCTCCACCACTGCCTGAAACCAAAGGCTGGCCAGGCCTCCAACGCTTACGCACCAAGACAGAGCCTCATCCCTCATCACAACCTGGGTATACTGCTCCAATAAACCTGGAGGTTTGCAGCCTGCAGGACTGATTTCCATGAGAGTGACAGCCCCATTCTCATTGTCTCTCAGCACTGTCACTATCTTCTCCTAGACAGAGCAGACAGCAGAAATGCAGCCAGCAGCTCCTCACGCGGGACTGACAGATATTCTCAACAACAATTAATAAGCCTCTGTCCTTCTCCAGCGCTTTTTATAAGAGGACTTCAAAGTGCTTGAATGAACTTGTCTCTGCCACGCTCCAGAGCGGGAACAAACGTGTATCAACCTCTCTGCCCAGATGGGGAAACTGAGGCATGGCACAGGGAGACCTGTCCCCTGCCACACAAGAAGCTTTACACCCAGAGCAAAACAAAAGCCACCCAGCCGGGTGAGAAACCCTGTGCTGAGCATCACCGGGTCTATTGTTGCTTGCTAACAGGGTTTGGGAGGGACACCAGTGAAGGGGCACTTCCCTCTGAACTTGTCCCTTTTTGCTCCTTCCCTTGGCATCTGCCACCAGGCTTTGGCCACGAGAGCAGCCCAGCTGGGTGCACCTTCAGCCTGGCCTGGCACAGCTGCCCCACAACCCTCAGAGACACCCACATCACACAGGTACTTGCCACACAACATCTTCACTCTTTCCCAATAAATAAAGCTGTTCAGGTCATGCAAGCCTTTGATCTCCTTGGTCTTCAGAGGAGGAGACAGTCACACTATTCCCAGCCAACTCAGAGGACACGATAGAAACTCCTCAGATCAAGATGACGTGACTGCATTTCAATGCCTCCTGTGGTCAGGGAAAGCAGCAATATCTCCACGTACCAGGCTGGTAATCACACTGAGTCCGTTTTAGGGCACACTTACCCCTTTTTGCTGCACAGGGGGTCCGTCTCTCTTCTAGCAGGCTGAGTCTTTCACTAGAGAGCTGTATCAGAGAGGATGCTTGCTTTTCTTTCTCTTGCCTTTTTTCAGGACAGCGCAGGGGAAACAATTTTTCTTTATCGCAGATTGCCCCTTCAGCAAGCTTTCACATCACTTAACTCCCTCCTCAGATCTTCAGTACCATACCGGTCCAGGGAGCTCACCAAGGCTGTGCAAAATACAGCAGGAAACCAGCAAGCCGCACACTGGCCCACCCTGCCACCAGAAAAACTTGTCCTGCCTTGGCAGCATCTTTGGCACCACATCCTTCTCAAGAAGCAAGCGGGGTCAGGCAAAGGGGTCCTTTGGGCTGGGCTTGAAACACCCCTTCAAGCCCTGTGCCAACCTGCCAAGGAAGTGGCTGATGCACCAGAAGCCACAGACAAAACCCACCAGGATTGCCTTCCTCACCTGCAGGCAGGCAGTTTTGGAGACCCTTCCACCGATGCCCAGCACCATACCACAGCTTTGAAAGCCACCCAGGCCAGGGGAGTTCACCCCCTTTCCAGAAAATTCTCAAAGCTCCCCAAAAATCCCCCTGGACTGGAGCACCAGGACACTGCATAGACAACACACCACAAGGCACCAAATGGTTGACAAATTACGTCAATTAATACTCCCCCAGCATCTCTTGCGACAGAGAGGTGTTCAAACCTTGGTGGTCTTGGCCCAGGGCCAGCCGAGGTGATTAAATCATGTCTCCCTCCTCTCTCCCTTTGCAGTTCCAATTGCACTTGAAATGGCTCCTCAGCTCCTGGCGCACCCCACTGCGTCCTGGCCACCCACACAGGGTTAAAAGCCACAGCCACAACCCACAGCTCCAGGCCACAGGTCCACAGCCTGAGCCAGTCTGCTCGAAAGGCTCCATGTCCTGTGCTCACTCCTCCTGCGAGCTGCATAGAGGAAGACACAGCCACATCTGGCTTCTCCCTCCTCTGCATCTTCACTCAAAATTTGCTGGTGTGGGTGGTGGAAGAGGTCTGGGGTCCCTGCTCTGCTCCCCAGGCTGGGGGACCAAGACCCAGGTTCTCCACGCAGCAGCGATGTTGCTTCATCCTGTGCAGAGGGACAGGCGCCTGTCCCCGCTTCCATCCGTGCGCTCCCTCCCAGCAAACAAGGCGAAGCAAAAACAAATGCCACACACCCAGCGAAGGCTGCAGGACAGGAGGTCAGCAGGGGGACCCCAGGGCCACTTCATCACCCAGGCTAGTGCTCTCCAAGCCAAATCTTCCCAGCAGCACCCGCCAACATCCCCAAGATGTCAAACTTGGGATGCAAAAGGGTCCCAACACCCTAGAAAGGCTGGTCCCTGTCCCCAGGGTGGCACTTGGCTCCTGCTCTGCTCCTGTCCCCAGCCTCCAGTCACCTGGGTTCAGGGGACGGCAAGGACAGCCCCTCCCACCCTCCGACACACACTACACCATGGCACCAATCCCATGTTAATATGCTCACCACAGCTGAAGCAGCTGACGTAACGAAAAAGCCCATCCACGAGGAGGTAATTATATTACAAAACTATTTTAGATCAATGAGAGACAAGACGGATGGGGCAGGGGGGATGCTGGGGACAGGCTGCTGTCACTCTGGGTGTGCTGCCATGGACCGGATACCCGCAAGGGCTGAAATCTCTGCCTTTGGAGGGCACAGGAACCCCACGTCTCCTGTGCCAGGGGCTGGGCAAACTGGGGTGAGAAATACTAATGAAAAGAGAAATGTGGCCCACAAGAGCACAGCCATGGAGATGGCGGGGGACCATCGGCATGGCTTTGGGTGCCCCAGCTCTCAGAACAGGGGGCAGCTTGCTCCAAATTCACCAGCTCCCAGAAATTTGGGGTGGGAGCTTTCACTTCAAACCTCTTGCAAAACTCATCCCAGCTCGAGGACACAACCCAGGAGGTGGACTAGGAGCTGAGAAACAGCCACTGGGGTTTTTAAAAGGGCACTTCCACACACACTGCTATCTCCCACATGGCCACACAGCATGGACAAGACCAAACAGGGGCAGAGGATGCCAAGATGTGTTCTGCAGTGGGGACAGAAAAGAGGACACCCCTGCTCCCACCCCAACAGAAGAGGACCCAGGGCCATAGACAAAGTCAGCACCTCCGGTGTGACAGCACATCCAACCTCAAAGAGAAACCCCAGCTGAAAACAAAACATCTTAGAGAAAAAAACAAACAGCTGGAAAAAGGGAAACCCTAGAACCAAAGGAACCCCTACAACACACCTCCTCCCCCTCCCCTCCTCCTTTGGAGCCTTGTTCTCTCTCTCCTTTCCTCGGCCAGGTTTAATTTGACACCTTGAGCTTTGGTAACGAGGTGGGGAGAGAAGAGCCACAGCGGAATTCATTAGGCTGAGCACTGCAGGGCCCGCTCTCGGCACGCTAATGACATCGGAGGATAGGGAAACGAGACAGCCGCCACGCAGGATGAAATAAACATGAGCACTGTCAGCCCTGACAGCAAAAGGGACAAAATAAGGCAGGTAGAGACCTTTCCCCAGCCGCACAATGCAAAGCGACAGCTTTCGAAGTCCACTGCCCGTGGATCCCCTTTGCTTGGGAAAGGGGTGGGTGGATAAGAAGGGGACGGAAAAGCAAAGTAGCAATCAAACCACCCTTCCCCAGACACCCATACTCCTTCAGTCCTCTTCCAACAAACCCCACGCTGTGGCCCTGGCACAACGTCTGTCAATGCTCACCATTCTGTCCAATTCTGGAAATACCAAGGAAGCCAGTGACACCTTGCCCTGGGTACTCATGGGTTTAGGATGAAGGTTTGCAAGTGAGCAATGTTTAAAGGGCAATATGAAAGTTGCAAAGGGCAAGGAAAACTGCAGACCCTGGAACTGTTTGTTCACATCACCTCACCGGTTTTGAGGCTGGACTGCAGGGACACCCTGCCAGGATGGTCCCAGCCTGCTTCCCCGCAGGATCTGGCCCTGCAGGACCACCAGGAGATGCTGCGGTTTTCTGCTGTGTCTAAAATGCAAGAGGATGGCTGCAGGACTGCTGCCCTCCAGGAAGGAGCTGGAGCCCCACTGCCCAGCTCCGGAACAGCCCCCTCCATCTCCAGTGCAACAGCCAGGTCAGACTCTCCTTCAACATCCCGAATGCTTTGCAAGGTGAAACACTCCCCAACCCAAGAGCGACTGGCATCATGAGCACACTTTGCCTTTCCTCTAAACACTGACCTGCCCCATTCCTCCACTAAGGGAAGAGACTTCTTGCCACGTGCATCAACACACGGCACAAGAGCTCATCTGCTCAGTACCAGGCAGATCGCTTGGGTTGACAGATGCTCTCTCCCCACCAGAAATCTGAGTTTTCCGCTTCGGTTTGGTGGCAAGTTTTTCTGGCAGGGCAATATTTCCAGAAGCCTCTTTTACAGCATCTTCATCACTTTTAGTGCTCTCAGTTGTTGGCTCTGCTCCCAGGACACAGCAGCATGCAGGAGGTAAAGCCACAAGGGAAAAAAACCACAAACTTAGGAGCACAAGAGCCCTAAGCACCACTCCTGTACAGGCCCCTGGCCTATACCTGATCTGAACAAGTCACACGTACACACCTGCCTCAGTTTCCGTAACTATTAAACCATCTGAATCCTCATCTGGCCCTTTTCTCCTCCTGTTCTGAGCAGAGGATGGCACTCACTGACAGACTCAGTGCTGGATCCGCTGCATCTTCACCACCCTGATTTTCACCCCAGCAAAGAACCCCACACATTGATGGGAACAGGGGACACATCATCTGGTTTAAATGACCCAAGGCTGTTTCTCGAAGTCCACTAAAAGGGCCAGGAACACTTCCAGGCTCAGCCGTTCGCCCTCTGCTCCTTCCTCCGCTTTTATTCCCTCCCCCCACTCCCCCAAGCATCCCTTGAAAGCGAATGGCAATTGAGTTTGTAAGTCCCTATTCATCTAGGAAATTAATTCCTTATGCATAATTCATTTCTTTTGTCAACTTTTTTTTTCTTCCCCAAATGCTCCCTAACGCATCAGGAGTAGAAGCAGCAATGGGAGAACAAGAACACAAGAAGCTGAGGGAGGGAAGAAACAGCCTCGCTATAAGCTGACCAGCCTGTGCCCTGCATTAGCCCATCACTCCAACCCCTGGTCCCATGAGATGTCCAAGGAGAAGGGAGGGAGGCCATCACAAAGTTGAAGCTACCAATAAGCAGCGAGTTTGCTGGTGGGACAGAGACCAGTGGGCTGAAAGTTTGTGCTTTGTCTATGGTGTCGCCTATGCCTGCAGGTAGCTGAGCTGAGGACAGTCTCGCTGTAGCTGAGTGGCATCTCAAGGGACAACTGAGATCCCGAAGAGTGGCCCAGGGCTGGCATGGAGCAGAGGCACCAGGGTGCCCAGAAGAACAAAGATGAAGGGAGTTCAGATGGTGTGAAATCACAGCACTCTGGTGCCTGAATCAAAGGGGGTGGCAGCCTCCGTTTGGGTTTTCTGTCCTCCTTGTAGCAGGCTGTGCCAGCCTTGAGCTGTGCTGGATGGACATGTCCTTCAACAGCTACCCTCTCCATGTCCAGAGCAAGTTATCCAGCCCCCACCATACATCTTGTCTGTAAGGAGGCATCTGCCCGTCTGGGTTATTTATGGAGGAGAGCTCCGGAGCTGGGTCAGAGCCCTGCTGACTGCAGATGATTTGCAGATAGGTTTACCTTGTTGCAAGCACAAGTCGGGAAGAAAGTCTGGAAGTAACACACCTTGTCAGCTCTTGGAAGGATGACCCAGGAAGATAAACCCAGCTGCCAGAGGAAGAATTGGCTGGAGATGACCCATGCCTACATTTGGAGAGGACTCTGGATCCCCAGTTCCTCCCAGTATCAGGATAGCCCAGCAGTGCCCGGCCTTTTATTTCCTCACAGCTCTCACTGCACAGCAGGAACAAAGCAACTCTCCCTGCCAGCTCCACCTCACTCCTTCCCAAGATGAGGAGACCCTGGCTCACCTCAGCATCGGCACAACCCAGCTTGGACATGAGGACACCATCACCAAAATGTAGCCTGGAAGTGCTGGGGCCACGTGTAATGCCGTAGCTCCGGCAGAACACCACCAGTCCCAGCAGAGTCGGGTACAACAGCAGCTTGGGTTACAGGGCTCGGTTTACCACTGACCCATCGACATTTTCACTCGCACGCAGCTGGTAAACTGCCTTCAGATATCTGACCAAAAAAGACAGCGGCACTCAGCCCATGCTGCTAATCCCCAAACTTGAGGAGAAGTTCACACGCAGTGCTCACACCCACGTACCGTCACTTCCCACCTTGCAAGCCGGGAAACCCCATATAAATAAAGTTTAATTGCTGCTACTCCGACACAGCACACACAGGCAAAACACGCGGTAGCCAAACAAACAGCAAAGCCCTGGGATTTCCCGACTCCTCCGCAGACCAGACCCTCCAGCCAATGTTCAACCAGCGCCAAAAGGATCATCGCCTTACCTGTAAACCTGGCATCTTTCATGACCTGATTTCTCCCTCTGCTAGGGAGGGGAAGACTTTCGTAAAGTGGAGTTGAGATCATTTACTGCTTCTGAGCTCACGACTCTTAGTGGCACTAAAAAAAACAGGAAAATTAAGTGATGTGCTGAGATGCCACTACCACCTCTGACTCTCCATGGAGGGGATGCATCTCTGGCTGCATCCCGCCTCAGTCCACAGAGCAAAAGGCAGCGTTTGTGCTGTTCCTTGTACTAAATTTGGACAGCAAGTAACGCCACCTTGTCACGGGGGTAGAGAGAGTGTTTGCAACGCCCCATTTAACTGCACTGTACTCCTATCCACAGGCTTCATCAGCATATTTCAGCGGCGCCTTGATGGATGAAGATAGATGCGAGAACATCATCCTTGGTGAAATCACTGTTTTATCAAGGTTAAACCATCCTCACGCTGCACCACCTCCCTTTGTTGCTTCATTTCCAATCGCAAAATTAACGGCAGACGTAACACGCGTTTGCACAGACCCTGTCCCTCCCTCCCCAGCTCAGGGGTGCGGAGGGAGGAGAAGCATGGGGAGACCTCTCCCATCTCCATATGTAAGTCCCTCCAGCTCTATGGGCCTCAAGGACCCAAAGAAACCCCAAATCCACATGGATTTCATGAAGCTGCCTCTGTGGCGTGGAGGGCTGGTGGAAGCATAGTTCTGTCATCCATCAGGACTCTCCAACAGCTCCCGCTAAAGGACAGCAGCCCTGCTCTTCGCATCCGCTGGCATGTTTCTGTGGGCCGAGAGCTAAACCCACGGCAAGCAGAAGATGAGGAAGGAAATCAGGAGGCAGGTAGACTTTTGGTGGAGCCAGATGGCCTCGTGGTGAAGGTACCAAGGGACATGCAATGCAGAAGAGCAGCAGCACAATAAATGACCTTTCTCCATTGTGAGCCTGACCAGATGCAGGCAGGAAAGCCTGGGCAATTTGAGGAAAAGGGCACCGGAGCCAGAAAGGGAGGGGAAAGGCTTTTATCTCTGGGTCAGAAGTTCAACCCTAGCCCAGGTCAGCAGTGACAGAAAGCTGTCGCCTTTTGACACCTCTCCAGCAGCCAGCTGGACAGGTTGATGGATGTCCTCGTGGCTCCCAGCACTCCCCACGTTCCCACCTGGCAGGCCAGGCATGTCTCCTCCCAGCTCCTCCCGAGAGCTGTCCCCTCCAGACTCAAGGGACATGGCCCACAGCAGCTGTGCTGGGCCACCAGCCACAGCCAGGTCTCCCTGCAAACCCCAAGCATGCTCAAGAGCTCTACCAAACCTCTTCCATGGAGACAACCTGCCGAGAAGCCCTGTCCCCTGCCCTGTTTTACAAAAAAGGAGAAATACGTGGCCGTAAGCACCATCCCTGGTGGATTACCTCAAATCACCCCATTTTTCCAAGATCAGAAATCATATGCTTGCCATGGAGGAGACCTCATGCAGGGTCAACAAGGCACATCTTAGGCAAAACCATCAGACGAGGAGCCCTTGTGACTCAGAGCACCCGCCCTGATGGAAACCCTAGCTCACAGGCTCCCAAGTCACTTTTGACCCAGATTTCGGAGACCTTTTGGGGCCGAGTCACTCCCTTCCCGGAGATGAGGCCCCAGCAGAGGACAGCACCTGCTACCGCTGCAGCCTCCAGCCAGGCACTCACGGGAGGAACACGATCCCAGCAGTTCAGGAATATATAAGGATGGACAACCAAAGTGGGCAGCACACCGCTTTTAAACACCCCGCAGGACCCCTCTCTGTAGCCCTGGGCTCCTAAATACCCTTTAAAAAAAAAAATCTGTACCCCCTTTATAGCACTGTTTTTCTCTGCAGGGCGCTATTAAGTTACAAGAATATCTCCGGGCCTGGGGCCAGCTGCCATGTTGTGTGGTCCCCATTAAAGACAGATGGGTCAGACTGCCTCCCACGAGGAGACCTGCTCCAGCCCTGGCTTTGCATCCCTGTCGTGAAAAAGTTACCCTTGGAGACTAGGCTTTCTTTCTAGCCCATCACTCATTGCCTACGTGTTGCAAAGGCTCCTTTGGTACCTTTCAACCAAGGCATAACAGTGTTCGGCACAAAAAAACACAAAAAAACCAA
>WKFP01014038.1:65301-111986 GCA_011057875.1 Pterocles orientalis
ACAACCCCCCCCCCCCCCCCCCCCAAAAAAAAAAAAAAAGATGGCTTGCAAGCTCTTCAACTTTACAGCTGGGGAAACTGAGGCACAGAAGACCCTGGGAGGCCAGCTCAGGCTGACGAAATGCAGCACTGACCAGCCCAGTTGCTGCACAGCCACTCCCCTGCCCCAGCTCCTTCCGCATCTCCTCTGCACCAGCTCCAGACACAGCCGGCCCATCACGTCAGGTCCATGGGGGGTGGCAGCCCTCCCCTCCTGCTCCTCCTCCAGTGGGATCTCTCCTTCGCTCTTTTACCAGCAGGGAAAAGCATCCCTGACATGCAGCTGAGCAGCCAACTGGCCCTGGCAGGCAGTGACGCAGGAGAAGGTCACTTATCGAGTCCTGCTGTGCTATCTGCTGCCTCCAAAGTCAGACCAGCTGTCGGGGGGGCAGCTGAACCCCTTGGGGGGCTGGGGGTAAATGCATGCACACTGACACTCAAACTTTCTGGGAGAGGTGGCTAGTTTCACACCCAGCTCCTTCAGGGCTGCTTCCCCACGCCAACAGCTCCCAGCCGCAGGCAGGAGCCCGGCAAGCCTTGCCCGAGCTCCCGCCATCCCCTGCCCAGTGCAGGCAGCTCTCGGCTTTGCCGATACCATCACAAAAAACCTGGTGGAGGAGGAGGTCAGGAGGAGATGCTCACAGGAAAGTTTGCTCAGTGTGCAGTGGGTGGCTCGCACTCCAAAGCACTACAGTTTACAGCCCTTATAAAAACATTTATATAGAAACTGCCTGTTCCTACGCATATATGGCCAATGCCTTCAGACTTGGGCAGGCCCCAACACCATATTCAGGCGCAGGGAATAATCCAGTTTCCCAGTGAGCTGAGCACATCCAAAGCTGGACAGAAACCAGCCAGCATCTCAGAAAAACCTCTCCAAGAACTATATATGGATTTTGGAGCCCAGTCCCGGTTCACCCTGGGAGAAGAGGCCAGGAGGGCTGTGCTGACCAGCGCTCTTGAGACACAGCTACAGAAATGCGTGACCAGAAAACTACAGAAAGGGTTTACAGCAGGAAAAGAAAAGCAAAAAGGTGGAGGTCCCTTTCACTCCACCCCATCCCCAGCTCAGCAAGGTAAATGAGAGCACGGATTAAACAGATGCAGCTTACACTGGATCCTCAAACAAAACAAAAGCAGGACTTTCTGCAGTATAAGTATGTCGTTAAAAAGCACAGCCTCCAGTAACAGCACTGCAGCAGCAGATGTTCACAACAGCCCAGATCTAGCTTAACATGAGACATCCAGGTTGGAAAACACCCAGCACCTGAATCCTTCAGTTTTGTAAAGATGCCAATCCACGCCTGGTAGACAGTACCAGTTCCTTTTCACCCATTTCATACTGGTCGCCTTTGAATCTCCTTGGGTGTCCCACCGGGGGGAGCAGAAACATCTCTCAGTTGCTATTTCATACGCTACCACCAAGGAGATGCCTTCTTCCTCAACTTCCCCAGGACCTGAACAAAACACTCACTCCCAGGGCCATCCCTGCCCAGCACAGAGCCATTCCTAAGGCAATCTGCCCACTCCTCCCAGTAACCACCAGTTTGTTTCAGACTCATGCAACTCAAGGATCATACTCGCTCAGACTTTCCCAACAGCCCTGCCCCGGGTTCTCCTCTGCCCCAGGGCAGCTGGGCATTTGTCAAAAGCAAGGATGCCCTGCAAAGCTTTGCCGTCTCCCAGGCACGTCCACTTCCAACACTCAGGGACATTTGGACTTCACTTTCTGGAGACAATTAAGAGAAATAAATCTGGCGGCTTTGGTTCCAGCACTGGAGGGGGAACTACTTTCCCCAGTGTTAATGGAAGTGCTTTTCCTTACATATATATCAGCTGAGATGATGTCCAGGCAGAACATTAAATTAGCCAGTCTCTATTAATTACAGCACTTCTATAGCTCTTCCCATCTTCCAAGTGCTTTATAAACAGCACTAATTCCTGTGCATGTTACCTCCTTTCCAAAAACCTCCCTGAAGAGCTGGCAAAGTCCTGCAGCCTTGGAGCCAGTGGTCCCCACCCAGCCTCGTGGGCCCCGCACGCATCCAGGCTCCCACCATGCCTTTGCTCAACACCATTGTTCGGAGCAGGAGCCCAGCTAATTTACGAGTCATCAAAAAGGGCCAGGACTCCCCAGTGAGGTCTGTCCCCAGCCTAGTCTCCCACAGACTAGGACTTACTGCTGTCCTCCCACCCCGAAGGGCTGCTGGCACTCCAACTTCAGCATCTCCGCCTCGCCTCTCTCCCCAGCTGCAGAATTTCTCCCACTATTAAAGTTAATGAGGTAGGTTTGCAGAGCCAAGCTCACTACAGGGCCCCTCCTGTTCCTGGAGCTTGGGTTTGGGTTTGTTGTTTTGGTTTTTTTAGTTTTTTTTTAAATTGAGATGCAGTCTTGTAAGTGCAAAGTTATACCAAGCATCATTTACTTTACTGCTGAGCAATGAGGAGCGGGGAGGGAAGCAGGGCGCTCCCCTCCCGGCACACTGTAAAGAGCCCGGCGTGCGCAGGCACATGCAGATGCTGCTGCCTGCAGCTCCCCTCTACTCTGGTCCGGCAGTGCTCCCCATGCCAAGAGCTACAGCCTGGAAAATGGTACTTGTGCTAAAGTGCCCACATTAATCAAATTTTCATTCATACCAGCAGAGAGAAAGAGAGAGAAAAGGGCAGAGAGAGATCCCACCAGCTGCCCGAGGCCAGCCTTCAGTCCACCCAGGCTGGGAAGAGGTGCACTCCGGCACTTTGCCAGCCAGCAGCCTCCGTGCGATGCGATGGAAGCCACAACGGCAGAAAAGGGCAGGGAAAGCCTCCGCGTCACAGCTTTCACAGACCTAAGCGTTCCTAGGAAAAGAGGAGAAATTACAGCTTCCCAAACTAGATTTAGCAACAGAGGCAAAAAGGACCTACAACAGAAGAGGGTTGTGGGATTCCCAGCAATATCACCAAGCTGTGCTTTCACCTAAGAGACTGACCACGACTTTCTAACTGGATCCCATCCCTGGGGCCACCAATCCATCACCCACAGCATGCTATGGAGACAAGCTTAGCAACAGCAATGGGGACATCATGTGTTGGACCCCCAGGGGCAAGAAACGCATGAGACTTATCAGCAGGCTTAAGGCTATCCAAATACCGGGCAACCTGGGCTTCTCAGCCACAACAGGCAGGAGCAGAACAGATGCTAACCACATCAGCGCCAACCTCATACTGGGAGACCCAACACCAGACTGGCCCCTTACCCCCCAAATCAGCAGCAGCAGAAGGGGTGGGCAGACACGGAGGGACTGACCGCTTCTCCAGCACTGGAACAGGGGCATCCTTGATGGGTATTCTTCTAACCTGTTCTTGGACACCCATTGCAAAGGTGAGTCTACCACCTCCCCCGATGTATTTACACCTGCACACCCAACCTGAAGAAGAGGTTGCTTGAATGTCGCATTTTTTACTAGAAAGGTTCACCTCTCATCTGGCTTTTGGTTTTGGGGTGATTTTTTTTTGTTTTTTCACTCCTTCATTTACTCCTTCAGTCTGCAAAGCAGGAGTATGTTTGCTGTCCTCTTTGGACCAAAAAGAGGAAGAAACACCCTGATTTCAGCCTGCCCAGGAGCCTAACTACTGTACACTCCCATCTAGAGGACTGTAAGACAAAGTCTTGTCCAAGCTTATGCAGCTATCTGTGGCACTAGAAAAACATCATAGATTATCAAATCCCAAGTGAGTGCTCTGCCAGTCAAATCAGGGAAAAAAGCATTGAACACAGTGCAAAAATGGGAAGGTGAAGGAGGGATTCCCCTCCCTGCCATTTGAATAATCCCAGGTTGCAAGGACAGGAAGAGCTCCTCAAACAACACTGAGCTGGGCACAGCAGCATCATGACCTTCACCGGTTTTCTGCTCATCGGAGAGGAAACAAACACAACATGCTCCAGTTTCTTCCACTCTTCTGCCTTTTTCTGTTCACCACAGACCCTCCGGACAACCAGATAAGACAGACTTAATGCTCAAAGGCAAAGTCAGCTGGAGCACAACCCTGCCAAGATCTTAAGAAATCTGCCAGCCAGACCTTACATCAGACCTATCCCTTCCCTGCTGAGGAACCGGTACCCTGGCCACCAGAAATGCACCATGAATCCAGCAAAGCCCTGCCACCCCAGGCATGCCAGACGCTCATGGCTTCAGCATCCCTGTGCAAGAAACAGGAAGACACAACACCGATGTGTTGGGACCTCGTCCTCCCAGCATCAACGACTGGTTTCAGCCCTTCTCCCCTCTGCCCCGTTATGGGGTCTAGGGCACAGGGCAGCACCACAAGGCAGGGCAAAGCCTCCTCCTGATGGTGGTTACAAAGCAGCCTGGCATCCAGCCCACATCAACAGCAGACAGCAGTGCCTGACAGCCCATCCCCTCCAAAGCCATCGCCTCCCAGCTCCACAGCAAGCCACACAAAACGGTCACGGGCTTTCCTGAGCAAAGTGCAGCACGACACCTTCACTCAGCACTCAGAGGCGAGAGGAGGGAGAAGGAGAGTCTATCCAAAGCCACTTTCCAAGCAGCCTTAATAAGTTAATGTAGAAATCTTCCCAAAGAGTGTGGCTATAGGAGACATTGGTCTCCACTGAATCAAGATCTGTTATGTTGTAATATAATAGATGTAAATTAAAACAGAAAATCTATCATGCCTCTAATGTAGCCTGATAGCTGAGCGTGTGGATCCGTACATGCAGAAGCACAGAGAGGAAGGGTGATATATGGCGAAGTTGGATGGAGGGTGAAAAG
Organism: Pterocles orientalis; assembly: GCA_011057875.1. NCBI lineage: Eukaryota > Metazoa > Chordata > Aves > Pterocliformes > Pteroclidae > Pterocles > Pterocles orientalis. Next base: position 70,112 of record WKFP01014038.1, read on the forward strand.
CGTGGCGAGACGAGCCGGAGAATGGCGCAGCCCGCTCTACGCTCCTCAGACCCAAGGGCAAGAGAGGAATAAATGTTGATTAGTGTTGATTTTGTCCGACGAACGCTTGTCGAGTGACAGTTGGACTAAGCTGCTCTGAAAGAGAAGCATTAATCTTGGTCTGGTTTAAGTAGAGTATATTAATTTGTGTCATTTTTACTAAGTCGTACTGAGAAAGGCTTCTTACTGCTTTGCATCTGACTGCTTTGGTGGTTTAGCCTACTTTTATTATTTTTTTTCCCTTTTCCCCTTCTTCCCCCTTTTAAACAGATACAGCGGCGGCAGCAGCAACATATTCAAATAGCTCAGCAGGAGAGCAGGGGACCAAACGCTTCACTCCTGGATTAAGAAAATAAACTCCCAGGGTGTTGGCATAGCAACAGCATTTCAGATGAACTGCTATATATTCCGTGATTAATAAATTAACATTTTTTTCATATGGTTGTTCCTCCTTTTCTTTCCCTCCTTCCGATGGCAGGAAGGAGAGCGAGAGGTAGGCTGAGCAGCAGACAGGAGAGGCCAGCATGGATGTCCCCATGGGCTGGGGACATCTCCTTGCTCAAGCAGGGTGGCAGGATCTCCTTCCCTCTCCATGCACCCAGCTGTAGCATGGAGCTTTCTACACTCTATAGAAGCACGGGGACACAACAAGGACTCGATGCCCCATGTGTCAAGACCAAAGAGAAACAGTCTTTGGGTGGATGGGGACACGGGACAGGCAGGGAGGCAGGCGTAGGGCACAGGCAGCCCCACTGCAGGCAGGGCTGGAGGTGATTGATGCTGGTGCTGGGATGAGGCCAGTGTCAACTCCTCTTCCAGCGGTCAATAGCCCTGGCTGGCCAAGGAGCGTGTACCCATGGAAGCTCCTGTCCAGTGACAGGCAGCAGCACAGGCAGGTCCTGGCTCAGTTACGCTGCATTCCCACTCGGGACTGAGGGCTTCACGAGCACCCCCTTGCTGGTAGTTTGGCCTTTTTGCAGCCGCTTTCTCCTCTCTGCTGCCTGCCTTCTTTTTTCCTTTTACTTACTTTTATGGAAGAGGGACCAGAGGGACAAGCTAGAGAAAATACTGTGAATTAAGAGCAAAAGACTGCAAAGTTCCCCAGAGCAAACTGCAAGCACAGAGTTAATTTTCCATGGCTGGAGCAGGTAACAAGAGCTCCTGCACGTTTTGCAAGCCTTTCTGAACATAACCGGACGATCCACTTCTCCAGGAGAGCTATGAACAAGAAACCAGAGCCTCCCCAAGGAGCACCGGTGAGTGACTGACCCAAATTCAAACACTTTCTTCCTCCTGCCAGCGCTGGCGAAGTGACCGGTACTGAACCGTATCTGCCTTCAGGCCCTTGCTCAGCTGCACGGCTAAGAGCTTGAACACGGGAGAGAGAAAACCAACAATTCGGGATTCATTATAGTCCCCACAAAATAAAAAACTCCAGGGATTTTGCTGAGCCAGGAAGGCTTTGCCGGGATGACAGGTTCCCAGCGGGGTAAAGGCTGGTGGGGTAGGCCATGCCACATTTTCAAACATTCATACCAGGCACTCTGTGTGCTATGGGATTATCCCACTGAATTCAAGAGGTTTTAATTTAAAATATTAAATGTTTTAATTTAAAAAAAACCTTACTGTAACACCTCTTGCATCTGCAAACATGCCCTGAATATCCCAATGCTGCTCGTTGCCTCTTTGGCACCGTAATGATCTTCCCCCAGCTCCACCACCCAAAGCTGCTCTGCTTCAAGCACCAACCAAAACTGAAACATTTATTCTTCTTACCAAAACCTGAACTTCCCTAAGTTCCATTAAAGCATAAAATAATTTCCACAAGGCTTGAGTTACACCACCCCCAAGCCCCACGTGCGTATACATGCACTGTAGGCACATGCTCAGCACACCTTCGCTGAATGAAGATCCTGAAGAAGAACCAACATTTTTAAATGCATTTCAGCTGCTTGAGACTCCAAAGCCCGCTTTTCAAGCCCAGCTAGAAATGAGGCTTCTCAGCTTCTCTCGACAGCAAGATGGGCAATCCAGGGACATTACCAAAGGGCTTTAAACACAAGCCAAACCCAGCAGTTCTGCAAGCACGCAACAGAAAAACGAGTCCCAGCTGGTATAAGTTGGTACAGCTCCTCCATCACCAGCAGGAATACCTTGGTTTAAGCCCACTCTGATCCCTCCCAGTATCTTTTAAGGTCTCAGCAAACCCCCCCACCTCCTTCACAGCATCACCCCTCTTGACGACGCAGAGCCACGGCACAAGCTGCGCCACTGTGGCAGGTCCCTCTATGTTCTCTACACCACAGTAATGTACAGCAGGGTCTCTGCTGCTGCCGGCAATCCTGAAGAAATGGAAACCCATAAAATTGGAGCCATGGGGGAGAGGGAAGCAGAGCATGGCCCCGCAGCACTTTGCTCCACTTGTTATCGCTGCTGCTGGGGTCGGCAGGCGAGAGGTACCACACAGTGTCCTCCCCTTAACGTTATCTTACGCTCTGAAGCACAAAGGACTACTTAGAAAATCCTCGCTGGTGTAATGCTGTTTCTCAATGACTCTTCTTATGGATCCTGGAGGATAAGCCGTATCAAAGCATTTCCGCAGCTGCATACAGAGAGCTGGGGGTAACCTAAGCCTTTCATTTAAGCAACTGCCAGCCTCCAGCCCACCACTGGTAGTTTTTAGGGGGAAGATGGAAGGAATCAAGCACTCGTGGTGACACAGGATGCTTAGCACCAAACTTCAGAGGCGTCTTTGGATATTAGCAGATTCTCCATCTAGTCCTGCTTGAAAACACATCCCAATCTGCAATGCGCTTATTAAACACACCAGCAATGGATCTACAAGTAATGACGGAGTACCAAATCCAAAATATGCAGAGCCTGGGGTTTATCTACACACCTCAAGGTAGAAATGTTCCTCATCCCTCCCAAACACTGTCTGTGAAAGCCCACGTGGAGCCACTGCAGCATCACCACCACCCGCTCCTTCACCAACACCTCCCATCTAACCCATGAGATTTTAGAATAAATCAATCCATCAAAACACTGCGTCTGAGCATCAGCCCCTTCGCTCAGGAGGAGAGGGCAAGACCCCGGCAGGCAAAGCGTGCACACACGTCACAGCTCATTCTCCCAGGGCTGAACTGAGGGAGCCAGGGTCAGCGTGGAAAGAGGCGCAGCCCCCACTTTCCAAGGTGTATGGCACAGAAGAGAGAAAACAGGGTGCTGCTTGGCCATAAAAGACCAGCACCATGACTTAGGTGTTTTTCCAGCACCCTAAAATGGTACAGAAGACATCCTGCTAGCCCTACCTTTTTATGTGAACACTGCCGTGCACAGAGGCTGTGCCCCCCCAGCAAAGAGCTTTGCCCACTTCAGGCAGTACGTCACACTAGTCCTTAAATCAGTCTGCTGATGGTTCTCAGCACCCTCGTCAGGGACAGTGTCAAATGTGAGATTCTCCCTTAAAAATACAAGTGGTCAACCAGCCAAGAATGGGACAGGTAGACCCCCAAATAAACCTCTTTTTAAAAGGAAAACAAACAAACACACACACCAACAGAACAGCCTCCTCCAGTTTGTCCATTATGATCTGCACCACGTTATTTTGCTTCCCTCAACCTCCCCGGTTTAAAATGAACGCTGCAAACAGCCAGAAGCACGAAAGAGAAGATATGTAAAATAGTGCAAACCACACAGCGTGCTGCAAAACAGCTCTTGCCCCCCACAGTGTAATCCCCTACAATGCTATTTAGGCCCTACTTCTGGCCTCACTTTTCAATTCATCCCTTGTCCATCCTGAATTTTACCACCTAGCTCCTTGTCTGGGGACAGCTGTGTTACCCATGCAATAGTTCCTCATCATCTGACACCCTCACCCCTCATCAGTTCATCCAGGGAGAAGCAATGTGGCAATACCTGTTCCCTGAGCTTGGTGAGGAAGAGCATCTTTTATGAAAAAAAAGATTCCTTTAACCACACTCAAAATTAAGAAAGTCTAAATTCAAACTCAGATCAAGAATGCCAAAGAGAGGACGAACTAGACAATTAATCTTAATTCCACGCCGCTCAAAAAGCCCAATCCAGAAGTTTAGCCCTGCACCACACCCACCCACATACCTGGTTTAGGGGTGCCTCTCATTTGCTGTGTTCTCCATCAAGCTCGCGCAGCTCCATTAATGTGTGCTCAGAGAGACCTGCTCTCCATAATTTGTAGCCAAAACCACAAGAGAGAAGCCTGTAAAAGGTCTTCTGCTGCTATTACCCTTCTGTTTTTGTGAAAGATCCCATGAAACTTAGGTGTCGTGCAAAGTAATGGTACAAGCAGGTAAAACACCATTCGTCTAATGAGGTTCTACTCAGCATCCTGGAGTCGCTCGTTCATTTATTTTCTAAGTTTCTCTAGATGCAGGTGTTTCCTACCACGTGCCAGCACCTAACATCCCCTCGGAGAGTGGCTGCTGGTGGGTGTCCTGGTCTGCCATGGAAATTAATGAAGCTCCACCACAAAGAGAAAATTTCTCTCCCTAACTCCTTAGCTTCAGTCCCATATATCTGGAGATCCTGAAACTCCCTTTATTTCACCAGCATCGTTGCATTAATAAGATGTCTGGAGACACATGCCATACTCAGTTAGGAAAAGGAACTAAGATCTCTCCTGCTCTGTCAAGTGTGGTCTCTGCAGCCCAGAAAGCCCACTGCTACCCTTTTTGCCAAACCACACTGCAAATAACATCTAATTTGCTCTCCGCTGTGCTCCTTAGGTCTTTTGCAACATTACTGATTTCCAAGAGCTTTCCTCCCACTGAATCTTTCCGGTTTGGATTGTGACGGTAGTATTTTGCAATTCCTTCCTTGCACATTCATGAAGTGTTGCTGTTTGCCACTAAAAAGCCACTTGCTGGGCTCTACCCCAAAGGCAGCTGCGTTTCAATGGTCGGGAAGCTAATAACATACATTACCATACTGGTGGGCATGGAGAGACATGCACTGATGTTTATATCTTCCCCACACAACCAACGCACAGCGCAGACAGGTTTTTTTCAGAGCAGAATTTGGAGACAGAGGGAAGCACGCGAGACGATCACGCCACGGGAGCCAGCATCCCAGCTCCCGATCAATAGGCCATCTGTAATAGAAGATCAATCGCTTCCATTTTGCGAGGTGTTAAGTGTGACGGGAATTGAATTAAAGCTGAGACCATAACGGCAGCTATAAGTTATGCTTTTTTCCTTCCCCTCTTTTTTTTTTCCTTTTAAGAAACAAGCCCATAAAACGCTACTTTTTTTTCTTTTCTTTTCCCTGCCCCCTCCCTTTCCCCTCTAAGATTTTCAATTAGGTGAATGGAAGGACGAATGGTGCAAATACATTTGCTCAAGTTCTAAGTGCTTTTGAAACCCCCTGTCAAAGCATTTAGTAACGCAAGATTTAAGATGCCCAATTAATTTTTGCCCAACAAGGAGCCAAAAGTAGATGCAGGAGGAGGTTAAAAGCTAAGTGTTTAATTAATATTAAATTTATATGATTCTTTATCACTGAAAGCATTATAAAATTGAAAAAGCAGTTAATTTTATGGTCACTGTGTATTCCTCTGCTTTGATCTTTGATCCGTGGAATGAAACCGTGGAGTGTAAAGATTCTCCAGCTTTATTATACCTGTGTCGTAGCAGGGATGCTGGGCGAGGTTTGAGCCAGCACAAACTAAGCAGGGTGGTACCCAGGCACGAAGCTCGCAAGCTGCCCAGGGCTTAGGGGTACATAGTTTGCAATCACACCCCAAGGGGAACTTTGTGCCATTTGGCCGAGGACGGCACAAAACTCTTCTGTACGCCACCACTGCCTCGCCGCCGATTCCTGGCCTCCCCCGTGCCTATCTGCCAGCGAGACAAAGAGCTATTATGCAGAACGGATTGCACTGGAAAGAAAAAAAGGGGGGGATAATTTCTGCAGGGTTTTTATGTGGCGCTTTTTTTGTATTTTTAAATCCCACTGGGAGCCTCATTATAATTTAGTTATTAGCAGGGGGAAAAGAAACCAAATAAGTAAAAGAAATTTAACATTTAAAAAAATATATATTTAAAGGGAGGAGAAAAATCAACAGGACTGAAGTTCTCCAGGCTTCAAAGCAGTTGCAAATTCCTGATTTGAACATTTCAGGCAGCCCCACTGGCAGCAAGCTGCTCTGGGGCCAGGTCCCCATCACTGATCCATCACCGCTCCCGGTCGGAATAGGCAGGGTCCCCCGGACTGCAGATGCCCACACAGGCCAGAAGGACACCTGGGACGGAAGCACATCTCCCTGCCAGGCAGGATCCTCTGATCCCACTCCTCTCACCCAGCCTTCCACTTAGAAACCTTTCGAAAGGCCATGTACAGCTTACTGTGTCCCTTCAATTCAGTGCCTCCTTCCCAGAGAGAGGTTTTGTGCAAATATTCATACAATAAAAAAAAGTGAGAGTTTAAATGAGAATTTAATATTAAAGTCTTGATTTTAGGGCAGATACGTCATACATATAAAGAGGCACAAAGTAATGAAATGGTGCAGCTCTCAGGATACAGCTGGGAAAACTGGGAAGTCATTAAGGACAGACAAAAATTAGGCTTGATATCAAGAAATCAGATTAATAATTGGCACTGCTTCATAAGCAATGGGAATTAATACTGTTAACCCTTTGCCCCCACTCTTCAGCTGATTTTCAGCTGCTGTCAGAGAAGGACAGTCCTCTTATCCCCACGTGAGAAGTTCCAGCACAGAAGCAACACAAGTTGCCCCAGGTGATGGAGCAGAGCCTGGACAAGAAACCAGGTTTCTCTTCCCCCATGGGACACCAGAAGAAGGCTTCTCTTGTACTAAGCAGAAGAGATGCCAGACACACAAAGCGGCAGTCTGTAACCTCAGGGAGTCTGAAACGGGATGGATAACAACCACCCTGCTGTTGTTAGCAGGTTGTCTCTGCTCCATCCATGACATGGGAAACACGAGACACAGATTTTTGTTTTTCACATCCCCACTGGATGGGCCATGGAGTCCAGTCATCAGAGATGCTGGCCACCAAGTCACACCCTCCAAGCTAGCACTTCAAGCCCATATCCAGCCTGGCTTTTTAAGGCTCAAACTACCCTTGGCCCAGCCAGGAGGAGGCCACCTTGAACCAGGCAACCAACTTTCAAGTCTTGTACAAAGCGTATCAAACAAAAAAAAGTAAAAATCTGAGAAGTATCTGAGCTTGTCCATGGGAAGGTATCTACAGCCAGACTGTTCTTGCCACTCTTCAGGGAAGAGAAACAGATACCAAGGAGCCCGTCTCCTGCTAACGTTCACATCTAAGATTGCACTTTCAGGATCTGCTTGCCAGAAGTCCTTCATGACTTCTGGTCCTCTCCTATGGACAGGAAGACATGCATGCTCAAGAACCACTGTTTGTCTGTCTTGGGAAGAGCTGCCATTGAGTGAGATGTTCACAGGACACATACAGCATGCAAGACCTGGTGCTGCTCCAACAACTCCTCCGCCTCCTCCCAAGTGGCAGAGGACAGCAGGTCCACCACAGCTCCAGCCATACACAGCGCAGCCTCACCACAAAGACAGACCGACTGTATTTTATATATGTGTGTGCAGATATTGACAGATAGAGAGAGAAAATTACTGTGCCCGTAAATCGAAGCTTTGGTCACGTCAGTTCAAGAAGCAGAATAAAAAATTTAGAGCCAAAAAAACAGCTTCTGTCAGTCAAGCTGATGAGCGCAGGCGCCAAAAAAAAACCACACACCCCTGAGCATGGGGAGGCGATATGCAAGCACACGCATGCAGAGACCCCGCTTCTCCTCATCTAATTCTCAGCAACTGTTTGTCTGAGGCCACATGCAACTGGATTTGTCAAGCCCCCTTTTAACAACTTCTTGTCACAGTCCATTACCAAATTGCATATAGTTATATATTCCACTAATTAGGCTTCTAAAATATCATTAACATGTCTCTTGATCATTAGCATAACGTATGAGGCGTCCTCGTTAGGCACGACTCGAGTTTGTTAACGCAGTAATGAAAGGCACGGGGCTGGTACTGCAGGAGCCATGCAGAAATAGGAAGCTGGGAAAGTCAAAAGCATCCATGCTAGGCTTAAAAAAAAAAACAACATGAGCAGCGAGAGGCAGGGGCAGAAGCCAATTGCTGGGAAACCAGGGTGATGGGGAAGGTGGAATAAGCACCTCCTGGCAGGCAGACTGTGCATCTTCCACAGACTAAAACAACATTCCCGTTATCTGGGTACAGTGCAGGTCAGGGATGAGTCAGGATCTCAGACCTGAACACACAGTCATCAAGGTCTGGATAAAGTGACAGTGATGGGACTAAAGCCCTGAGCCCCGCAGCACAGACCTGTGTCCCCAGTTGAACCCTTCCTGTCTGGCTGACCCCAGCACACCCCTTCACAGATACTTGGCCCAGCCCTGCTCCACACGACAACACCCTGCACACACGCATGTTCCTCCCTCTTCTGAAACCAACATCAAGCGCTCACTCCCTCTCCCCAGTCCCAAGACAAAACAGGTCCAATGCAATGCCAGGCACCACCCTCACCCAGCCAGCTCAGACTGAGCCACATTGAGCAACCACCCCAGTACAACCCATGATGGAAAACCACTACCCACCAGGCACTACACGGCAGGAGATCAATGGCATTAAGAGACAGCAGCCTGGATGGTGCAATGACACAGAACCTCGGTCAGGAATGTAAGAGAAAGGCCTGAAAGGTCTCTGGTACCCAAATGTGACCCACAGACAGTAGTATTTGCTGATGTGCTTCAATGCGATGAGGGCTGGGGGGAGAAGGATGTGAATTAACAGCCAAAGGTTTGACCAGGACAGAGGCTTCCATGTCCAAGCCAGCTCATGTATCAGTGGTTACCACCGTTGCTATAAATAAGCAGGGATTATTTTTTTTCCTTTGAGCAAATAACTCAATAAGTCACCGCATGAAAGATATTGCAAATAGCTCCAGCAGAGTGCAAGTCAGGGCTGCTTCCAATTAGCTTTCACTTACGCTCCTCCCGCCTGTGCCAAGTTTGCAGAGTTTGTTCCCAACATGCTGCTCGCTCTCTGGGGAGAGGTGGGGAACAAACCCCACTGCAATCCAGGCCACCGCTCCTCCATGTTAGAAATGATCTTTTCATTACGGCTATGACGAGTGACCATAACCTGCATACGCATTTATCTTTGTCCAGATGTTAACGCAAAGGTGGTGGGCGTGAGGAAACAACCATGAGCTTTTCTTCAGCTGCTGGGAGCGAACACCACCACCACAGCAACAGCGTGGAAATACAAAGCAACACACAACTTTTTATTAGAACAAAGACATAAAACAAGCTCCGCAAAGGCAGCCCAGGGGCTTTTTACACATGCATCCGAGTGATACCTTTCCCCCATGCCCCCCAGAAGTGGGCAGGATGCATCCTTGCGGGCGACAGTACTGCCAAAACAACAGGGGAAGACGGATGATTTTGCAACTCCATCAAAAAATTCCTCTTCCATGAGATAAATGTGTTGTTAAGACTCTTTCCGAGTTTTTACTCATTCATACACACAATCTTTGTGTTCTGCACATGCGTGTGCCTTCGTGCAGCAGCTGGTCCCGATACCAGAGGAGCATCGCAGCCAGGAAACTATCACCAGGAAAATAGAGGGCAGGAGAAGTGCAGGATCAGTTTGTAGCCTACAGGAACAGGAAGCCTGGCGAAGGGCCTTAATTCCCCACCACCCCTATCTGGGAAAGGCTCTGGGGAAGTCCCTGGGGTGTCTGTGCCTCACCTTTTGCCATCAGGATGGTGATACAGGTGCCTAACCTGAGCCAGGACATGGAAGGGGACTGGGAAATCCAGACCTGCTCATCACATTATCATTTTGGCCAAATCTCCCTTCTTAAGTCACCACACAGCTAGGTACCACCCTCACCCAGACATTCTGCAAGGAGGTCAGCAGCACCCTGGAGCAGGACCAGGAGGTCTCCCTAAGCAAGCAGATGTATTAGTTCACACTCGAGCAGCCTCCCTTCCCTACCACCCCAATCCTAACACAGCATTGAAATACAGACACTGGAAAGCACCCACTGTTTTGGGAGTTGCTGACACAGCAGAAGGCTGCGCTTTCATCCACCGAGACCTAGACAGGCTGGAGATTTGGGTGGGGAAAAATTTAATGCAATTTAACAAGAGCAAGTGTAGAGTCTTGCATCTGGGCAAGAACAACACCAGGTTCCAGTATAAGTTGGGTACTGACCTGTTGGAGAGTAGTGTAGGGGAGAGGGACCTGGAGGTCCTGGTGGACAGCAGGATGACCATGAGCCAGCACTGTGCCCTCGTGGCCAAGAAGGCCAATGGCATCCTGGGGTGTATCAGAAGGGGGGTGGGTCAGTAGGTCGAGAGAGGTTCTCCTTCCCCTCTACTCTGCCCTGGTGAGACCTCATCTGGAATATTGTGTCCAGTTCTGGGCCCCTCAGTTCAAGAAGGACAGGGAACTGCTGGAGAGAGTCCAGCGCAGAGCCACGGAGATGATTAAGGGAATGGAGCATCTCCCTTATGAGGAAAGGCTGAGGGAGCTGGGTCTCTTTAGCTGGAAAAGAGGAGACTGAGGGGTGACCTAATCAACGTTTATAAATATGTGAAGGGTGAGTGTCAGGAGGATGGAGCCAGGCTCTTCTCTGTGACATCCAGTGATAGGACAAGGGGCAATGGGTTCAAGCCAGAACATAGGAGGTTCCATTTGAATATGAGAAAAAAAAACTTTCCAGTGAGGGTGACAGAGCACTGGAACAGGCTGCCCAGAGAGGTTGTGGAGTCTCCTTCTCTGGAGACATTCAAAGCCCGCCAGGATGCATTCCTGTGCGATCTGATCTAGGTGTTCCTGCTCCGACAGGGGGATTGGACTAGAGGATCTTTTGAGGTCCCTTCCAATCTCTAACATTCTGTGATTCTGTGTGAAGAGGGGTTATGACAGTCAGCACAGCACACACTGCTTTTGTTTGCTTCCTTGCCTTTCAAGCCAAAAGCAGTAATCAGAAAAAAGCCACTAACACTTGATAAAGCTTTTTGACTTGAAAGGGGTCAGGAAAAAGTTCCAGGAAAGAGAAGAGAAACAACCTTCTAAACCCTTTAATGCGGTGAGAATCAACTCTCACAGGCTACAGGTTTATTTTTTCCCCCTGTAGTTTTTCAACCAACTTCACCCCCCTCTTCCTCCCACTCCCACACTCCCAAATGGTGCCAGCACTCTACTAAAATAACCAAAGAGGAACCTCTCCCCTCCCCGTGCAGGAGGGCGCTGGGTTGACCTCTCCACATCTGGACATAGCTGCAACCTCCGGCTTTCCAAAGCAAACGCCAGCAGCACAGTGACGTTCCCAGAAACGCAGTCCCCTGATCTCCCTTCTCCAACCCACCCGTCTCTCATCCCTCTGCTCAACTCCCATCGGCCTCCACCCCAGCCAGGCTGGGGATGCAGCACTATCTCACGAGCAGTGCAACTCCTCTGGATGGGGCCTGACAGCTCTCACCAGCCCAAAGCCAGGGTGTATTTGCCTGGGACACTGAAAGGGGGTCAGGGAGAAGAGGAAGAGAACACAGACTGCAAACCAGCCAGTTTTGTCTAAAGCAAACAGCCTCAACAGCAACAAATTCATTCAAACCTTTGAGCCATTTCACTTTCAATCACCTGAAGAGCACTTGCCGCTGCAGACTGTCCTTATCCAGTGCATCTATCGTGCAGCCAGCCAGGAAGGGTTACAGACCCACCACCATCTCTCTCAGTGCAGTGGTAAAAGCCTAGGTGGGTCTTCCTTCTTATGCTGCACGAGACCACCAGATCTCACCAGGTTGTTGAGTGCAACACTGCATTCCACAGCCGTACCAACGTGCCTCAGCCTTCCCCGGCCAGTTCGGCACAAGGTGGCCCATGCTCTGGCTTTCCAAAGCCACACACATGGGCCAAAACAGACAGTTGCTGATATCACGTCATGTCCCCTCCCCATGCAGGTCCTTCACTCCCTCCTTTAAGTTCCCCAGCCTTCCCACAACTCACACAGACACATTTCTCCGTGGGAGCTGCCTCTCCCAAAATGTCACCAAGTTTAACACATTGATGCTCCTGTGGAACAGGAGACCTCATTTCCAACACAGCGCACAGCCAACCACCCTGTCCACTCTGGGATGGCTTTTCCAAACATTCTCCCACCCAGACTGCAGCCACCCAAGGCAAACTGCAGCTCCCCAAATCTCAGACCATCTTGGCTGGAAAGAGCACAACAAAGCAGAGCAGACTAAGATTCAAACCATGACTCGGGGCAGTGACAACACCAACAAGCAGAAGGGCTCACACCCATGGCATCACTTGCTTCCTGCTGGAGGAACAGGCAAAGATTTTCTTTGTAAGACACAAACGGCTTTTCCCATGCACATCACCACCACCAAACCCTACTTTTGCAGCTTCCCCAGCAGCATACCTACTGATTTTTTGTCCTCCTTGCTGGGTGACTGTGGAGACCCCATCCTCACCCCCTGATCACACTGGGGAGGATCACATCAATAAAGTCTCACGCATGCAGTGAGACATGAGCCTCCCTGCTGCCCGCAATCAACTTCGTTTGTTTATTTTTATTTGAGCAAAACTTTAGCTAGGCTTGGGGGGAGGCTGGAAGGGGGACAACCCCCTGGAAAGTCAGGCTGCATACTGGTCTCCAAAGGGACTGAAACTGGGGATGGGAGGAGGGGCCAGCTCTCCTTTCCAAATAGCTTTCAATAGGAAACAGATGTCAAGGGCCTGAGCACCAAAAGCAGGGTCTGCAGCGGGCTTCCCTGGCTCCACGCTCCTGACAGAATCCGTTTTAATTAAAATATTTCAGTTCAAGCACGAGGTGAGGGGTAGGAAGAGGGGCGAAAGGTCTAGGGGTGATGTGCTTGTTACCTCTGCGCAGGCAGCAGGGTTTGTGGCAGGGCTAAAGGGGGTGCCAGGGCACACAGGGTCGGGTCAGAGACCCCATCCTGTACCCCCCAGCCCAGGCTCCCTCCCCTCCAGCAGGGCTCAACATAAATTTGCTGACCTCAAGTGAAAAATTGCCTCGTTTCGGTACCGAAAAAATAACATTACATCATGTAGGCTGTGTCAGGTTCTATCAATGCCCCCTTCCCACCCACCCCCAAAGCGAGGGGGCTGTAACCCAACACTATGAAAACACCAGCCCAGAGAAGAAAAGGGGCCTTTGTCGGGGACCATCAGTTCCCCACGCCTGCCTGAGGTGAAGAAAGATCTCCGAAAATGTTAGGCTGGGAGGTACAGACTCCAGACGTGTCCCCCCCCACAGCCCCATTGCTTCCCCATCCCCACCTTTGAAACCCTACTTCTCCTTTAAAAACTTCTGCCATTACTAGGATGCAGAGCTCCCTTCTCCCCCAGATCCCTTGGCAAGGTCAGCCCCATAGAAAAAAAAAAAAAAAAAACCACACACAAAAAAAACACCAGGGTGCCATGGAGCCTGAAAGCCCAGCCATAGGATCCCTAAGCCTGACTTCAAGCCTGGATGAGTCAGTAGTGTCCTGCAGGTGAGGATCCATCCCAGCTTTCTTCCCAAGGGCACCTAACTCCCTTGCAGGAGGGGATACGGAGCAGAGGATGCAGGGAGACCCACACCCAGCTCCAGGAAGGAGGAACAGGGCCCAAACAGTGAGGAGGAGAGCTGGCACAGGCTCTGACAAGCCACGGCCACCCAAGCGAGCCCACGTGCCCCGCTGGAGAGATGCAAAGAGCATCTACCCATCCTGCGAGGACAGGGACGAGCCAATGAGGAGAGGGAAGGAAATGAGGGCCTGCAGGATCTGATACCCAGCATCAGTAATACACCAGATTAGGGTCCTGGAGGCTACAAGTTCAGCAGGGCCAGGCATAGGCTGCGGGGCTCTCCTGCAGCTGCTCAGGGAGTGCTGTGCTGTGCAGTAGCCCCGCAGCTACAGAATAGGCTCTAACCTGCTTTATTTACTGGAAGAGAGGAGCTGCACTAGCCTGAGGCTCCAAAGGCTCCTGGGGTGGAGTGTGCAAGGGAGAACAAAAGGGGTGCAAATGGTGCAAGCCCCCCCCAGACCATGCACAGTGCAAGGTAGGGTTGCGTGGTGCTCTCCACCTCCCTGCTGAGATCATGCTCTTCGCCAACGCAAGATGGGGGAACAGGGGGCACGCACCCCAGAAAAGCATGCCTTGCTTAAACCACCCCCACCTGCAGCACCCCAGCTTGCTGAGCAAACCCACAGCAAAGGGAAAAGGAGCTGCCGCCGCCTGCGGGCAGCACAGCACCAGGCCATGCACGGGGCGAGGGGAGAAGGAGGAGAACACCCAGCTTGCCCCAGGCCCTCGGCTCTCAAATGTATTTTCTCATTAACGTGTAATACGGTTTTATTGTCTCAAACAATGTCTGTTTTTGATCAGTTCCTTTATCCCAGACACGGCTGAGCAGAGAGACCAAGGAGGCCAGATGGTTCATGTTGCAGGAGTCTTCCCGCTCTTCTCCTCCCGCCCCCTAATTCCTTACAAATTCCTGGAATGCCTGCGCCCCCCAAAACCAGCCCCAGGCAGAGGCAGACATTGGCCCCCAGAGCAGGGGCTGGGGGCCCTCCCAGCCTCCCCTCCTCACAACCAGCAGCTCGCACAGGGCAGGTCCCCAGCAGTGAGCAGCAGCTCCTGGCTGTCGTCTCCTCTGTGGGGTCCCTGATGAGCAGTTCACACCCAAACACAGAGATCCATGGGTTCCCTCCTCCTCTGTGGGTGGCACGGGGGTCTCCCACTGTTGATAGAGAGACACACAGATCCCAAAACCTCCCTTCCCAGCCCAAAGACATGGCCAGCATCAGGGCTGCAGGCAGCAAGTAGGACGTCTGCCCGTAATCCCCACCACGTGCCCAAGGCCACCAGACCCCCGTCACACTGCTCACAGCTCCAGCTTTCACCCACGCCTACCGGCGTTAATCCCTGTGCCAGCAGCTGGATGCAGAGGTTCGTTGAGCCCTTCCCAAAATCCAGGAGCAGATCCGAGCCTAGGCCAAATCAAAGGGAAGGCTCCCCCTGGCTTCAAGCGGACTGCCTCCCCGCTTGCACCAGCTATCCAGACAGGCAGCTTGGCTGGCGGCTCCAGCCCACCTCAAAACACATCCTGAAGGTCCAGCAAGGCTCACGCTTCTCCTGCTATCCTCCCAGCAGCATTGTAAGCACCTTCCAAGGAAGAGGAGGGAGCCCACGACCCTGGGAAGGAGCCCTGCGGAATACAACCCAGCAGCAGGGGGGAAAAATAAGGGATGCTGAAAGCAATCATTCAGGCTGAAAGAAAGCCAGGAGGCTA
This sequence comes from Pterocles orientalis, assembly GCA_011057875.1. Taxonomy (NCBI): domain Eukaryota; kingdom Metazoa; phylum Chordata; class Aves; order Pterocliformes; family Pteroclidae; genus Pterocles; species Pterocles orientalis. Next base: position 85,522 of record WKFP01014038.1, read on the forward strand.
GTGCTAGTGTTCACACCCTTAAACTCAGGAAAAGTGCCACAAGAGCACAGATAGTCCCATCTAGGAAAAACTGGAGTCTGAGGGAAAAGATGGCACCTTCTCCAAGGCAGTCAAGTACTGAACGGTACAGCCAGGCTGCAGGTCACCCCAAACCAGGTACTGGCTGCAGGGTCCCCTCCGACCCCATGGACCTCATCCTGCCTCCCAAGAGCTCTCTGTACAAGCTGTCTCTTCCCCATTCCCACTCCACAGTGGCCACCGCCCAGGAAACATCTCTACTGAGGAAGTGCCGGAGGGGACACCCAGCCTGCAGCACCCTGGGGCTGGCAGCCACCCTCTGGGGTTTGGCTGCCAAAATGTCATGTGGGCTCCTCAGCAACCTGCCGAGCAGACGGATATCTGCTCCCAATTCAACTGAATTTTCATGAGGATGACACAAGACAGCCCCACTGCCAAGTTTCCACAGCTCCTCCAGAGAGAAGGGGTGCCAGAGCCCGAGAGGCACCTCCAAATTCTCACTCATACACACACAGCAAGGAGGACACCTTTTTTCTCCATCGCTTTTTTTTTTTCCCCTGAGCCACTCAGCTCATTCTAGCAAGCCCTACCTGCCTCAACCCGGAGAAACACCAGGGCACACAGTTAAAAGTCCTGCCAAGTTCAGAGCAATGAAGAAAAAAAATAAGGGGGTCGAAGGTTTACAGAAGGAAGATTTATACCTAGAGGATCATGACATCTCCTCCAACACCCTTTCTTCACCTTCCCATGAGCACTGCAATGGAAGAAGCTGTTCTTGCCATGTCACGGTCAGATGCTCAAGAGGCAAAGCAGCAGAAGTTGAAGGGGTCTGAGATGTTTGGTTTCTACCCAAGAAGCCTACGTTCAGAAGAAAAGCTGCTACAGGCAAGAACTGAACAGTCCGGGGAGTCCTCAGACCCCAGGCTTGGAATAGCTGGGGACAAGGAGGGGATGTGCCCTCGGTACAGTGCAACAAGAGGGCTAGAAACAAGTGACAGTGGGGGGCACACGAACACTTTGGGGATTTTCTCACTCTGTAGCAGAGAAAAATATCACCTGCCACCTTTTGGCATTCCCAGCGCTCAACTTTTGGCTCCATCCAGCAAGCAAAAAAATCCAGCAGGAAAGAGTGAGCAAGCTGAAACCTGATCCTCTGGAAGGCTGGACTCAGTGTCTGGCTTTTCTTACCGGCTTGGCCGACCTGTACGTGCCAGCCTGGGAAGGCGTAATGGTTCCACCGACAGAACTTCATTAACTTTTTATACACTCGGCCGCTAATCTATAATCATTAGCAGACAAACAGCCAACAATTACACAAGCAGCACGTTAAGAAGAGAGGGAGAGAGCTTGAAGGAGCAGCAAGGGAAACGTGCTCGTGGTCGGGAGGGAGCGGGGACGCCATGTCCCCCATCCCAGGGCTGGCATGTGACAGGGGCGACCTCTCCCAAGATTTACTGTCACACTGCATCGTCAGCTGTAATTAAGGCACCAGGCAGCAGAAAGGCAAAAGGTTCAGGTGAGCACGGGGAGGGTAAAAATCTCACAAGCCCTCTCGTTTTCAAGACAAAAAAAATAAAAGGAGCAATGGGAAGAGGAAGAACATGTATATTCCATGTTTCCAGCTCCTGAGGCAGGCAAGGCTCCTGTTCGCAGAAGAATGGGAAACCATGCACGCAGTATAAAATTAATCCCAATTTAATGAAGTCTTCAGGCATAAGTCACGTAGCCCTAGTGCTTTTCCACACACCATCTCTCCTGCTGAAGGCAGCTCTGTGCGAAAGGTGGGAGATGGTGTTGCAATGCACAGCCCCAGCACCCTGGGTGAGCAATGCCTGCAAATACCCAAATCTTGAGGATGCATCTACCTTGCGTAAGGAGATTTCAAAGGGGGGAAAGGTTTCGAACACCTGAGATCAGCAGTCTTTATTCTCCAGAAGAAAACTCAAAACTAACTCCGCCAGCGCTCCTCTTCTGCCCAACATCCCACCCAGTCCCTGTCAGTGAAGGTGCAGGACTGGTGTCACCCAGCCAGACCCTTGCCGCATACCACAAGGCTGCAGGCAGAGGACAACCAGCAGGCTCCCTTCCCTGCAACAACCTGAGCTGCTTTAATCGATCAAAGAGACGCAAGATCTGCAGATGCAGATGATCCTGCTGCGCAGGCAAGCCAGCAAGGAAGCAGAGCAACCTGACCAGCATCATTCAAAAAACACACCGTGCCCAGAAACCAAACCTGCACCTCCTCTGGCTCCTGCGCAAGGGCTGAGCTGTCCCGCCCCACACCATTCAGGCCAGCCAGTGCTTTTGAGATGTAAGCTTCTTGCTGAACAGGTCTAATGAACACCTCTGCTCAGCAAAGCACCCACTGCCTCTGATCACAAGAGGAAAACTCCTTGCCAAAATCCCATGCAGCAGGGGGGAAAGAGCAGCACCTGGCTTTGCAAAACTGAGCAGCACCCCTTGGGAAAGAAAAATTAAGTGGGTGGGTGGCTGCGACCCACCTAGCTCCCCTCCAAAGCAGGAGGGGGAGGATGCAGCAAGCACCGCAGCACACACAGGACCCACCATGCCTTGCAAGCTGCAGCTTGCCAAGCATGCAGAGGGCAGGTAGGCAGAACCCTGCACTCCCAGCGTGCAATCCTGGGTGTGCTCGCAGCTGGAAAAAGACATTGCAGCCCTCCAGCTCCACCTGCTCCGCCTCCTGCTCCCCGCAGCAGAGGTGTGCAGAATGGCTCACAAGCAGCTTTTGGGCACAGCAGGGCCTTTCCTCTTCCTCTTGCAAAAAGAAAAGTGCAGGTCTAACGCATGCCGACTCTTATCACATCAAGAGACCAAGCTGTTCAGGCCAGAAGGATGAATGCCTGAGATTACTGGGGACTAAACCCAAATTTATCATGTGATAAACCCCTTTCACTCTACAGCAGTTTAGTAACCATCCAGCATCCACATAAAAATAGAAAAAACCTAAAAATTTCTCAGCCTAGAAGTTCAGGTCTCAAGTCAATTCAGTGGATGAAGCAGTAAAGGTAATTCAGACTTAAATTCAGAGCACTCATCCTGCCTGGGACAGCCCAGATCATGGTACCCACCTACACCGGGGAAAGCTTTTAACAAAGCCTCTACCTCATCTGCTAAAAGCACAGAACATGTTTAGATTATTTCCCTACGGCTGTTCAATATCCCTAGTGCTATGAAACCCTCAGTCCGCACATCTAAGAAAACCAGGGGGGAAAAAATTACATACAATAGATCACACAGTCTAATTGGGGTAATACCGTGTGATCATACCACTGCAGATGGAATGGCACGACACACAGAGAGAGGAGAAGCAGAGGTTGTCCCTGCAAATTTCGCTTTGGCATTCCTGCCTTTGAGTAACTTTCAAATAGAACTGCCCAAATACCTGTTCTTTCAGGTTTTTTTTTAAAAAAAAGCACCACTTGAGGGCTGGATTTGTCATTAAAGTATGTGTAATATAAAACTGAAGTAAAATTTCAGAGAAATACTTTTAACAGAAAAAGGCAAAGGCTTAATTTCAAAAATGTAAATACAAGCTATTTCCATCTACTTTATGCTCCCCAAAAGCAAAGCAAGAGAGTCGTCTTTACTGAAAGATGTTGGGAAATTGAGCTGCACAAAGTTGTAGAACATTTCTGTCAACATAAATACACTTTTTTTTCCTCCTCAAGACCTTTTAATTTGGAGGGGTGAGGGGGGAAGACTTCAACCTGCTTAAAGAAACAAAGAACACACCAATGCCTCTCAAGCCCATGACAACTGGTCTGTTCGCGTGGCATCCACAACAGGCAACAGGGAAAAGGGAGCATCTCCCACCAGACCCAGGTCAGCATCTAGTCCAGGGGCTCTGTAGCAGCAACAGGGGAACAATGATGAGGTGGCATCCAGGTGGTAGGAGGTGCCAGCATCTGGGAACCCCTGCCACAGAGGGAATTAAAAGCAGCCAGGCTCCAAAGAGAGGAGTTAAAGTTACTACAGCCACATATTAAGTCCAGATAAGCTCACACACTGTTTTTTTGGGAGAAATGCAGATATATTTGGGCTCATCCAGCCCTAGCAACGCCTGCACAAGGTGGGAGGTGAGCACAGGGACCGCCAGTGCTCCTGGAGCAGGACCTTAACCACCCTAAGCAAGGAAGGGACAGCCTTTTAGAGTAAGGACGTGGTGACCTGGGCAGAGGGAGCCCAGCAGCATACTTAGCATCACTAAAGCATCAGTGGCATCCCATCGTGCCTGGCCTTAGTTAGTGAGGGGAGTAAAGCCTTTGTTGCGTTCTTAGCTTCTTATCATCAAGGAATAGGATTATTTCTGGAGTTGGGGTTTTTGGCAGGGAGGTGGTTCTAGATCACATTCTAGCTCACTTGACAGTTCTAGATCACATTCTAGAGCATGTTCTAGCTCACTTGAAAGTTCTAAGTTGGGTTCCAGATCACACTGTGGTTCTAGACCCGTTTCCAGGCTGGCTTGGGGCTCCATTGGGTTCTGAGGTGGGGAGGACCTACTTCAGGCAGTTGTTTTGGCATCTCACCAGGACTTGGAATACTCGCTGACGACGAGAGCAGGCTCAGTGGGGTTTTTCCTTTCTTATTTCCTTTTTTGTCTTGCATGCTTTTTTGCTCCTTTGGGGCTCTTTGCAGTCGAAGGCCCATAGGATCATCCCATCAACTGCAGCTCTCTCTAGTTCCTAGCACGCTGGCTCGCCCTGCCTCTCTGGACCTTCTTTCTGCTGGAGGCAACACTGGAAACTAGACAAGCTCCTACTTGCCCATCTCCTCTGCAGCAACTGCTTGCCACGCCCCTGCTCCAGGGAGGTTTGCCAGCCTGCCCAACAGCTTCATCCAGTTGGCTTTGCCACCCACTCTTGTGCCCAGAAAAAACACTTCAGACAGGCCAGGGGTGGCCGTGCACCTCACAAAGGGCTCAACACTCCGATGATGCTCCAGGACTTGCACCCACAGCTGCAAATGCCAGCCTAACACCAATGCTGAAGAAGAAACAGAGGAATCACACCAGCAAGGCTCAAGTCTCTGGTGTCACTTGCCTGCTCAGGAGACAGAGGGATGGAGCAATGACCATTCCTGCCGCTGGCACAGCCCTTCTCCAGCCTCACCTCAAGTCCCAGGCAGCCTGAAAGGTAGAAGAGGAGATTGCCCACTCTCCCCAGTGCTGCACTCCAGCAATAAGCTTGCCATCACTAGAGGTAGTTGGAGCGCTGGCAGCAATTACTGGGCCGACACTGCTGCTGTTGGACTGCAATGGCAAGGGTTCGGTCTCCAGCAATACTCACCCTTTGGTGGCCCTCTTCTTTCACTTGGACTCAGGGCTGGCCAAGAAGACTTGGAAACAGCAGCCACAGGTGGACCCTTGCTTCTGGATGAGGAAGACAGCATTGGTGGGGTGGGTTATTTCCAGGGATGTCTCCTCCCTGGAAGTGTTCAAGGCCAGGCTGGATGAGGCTTTGAGCAACCTGGGCTAGTGGCAGGTGTCCCTGCTCATGGCAGGGGGCTAGAACTTGATGATCTCTAAGGTCCCTTCCAACCCAAACCGTTCTGCGATTCTATGATTTGCACAGAGCCAAGGTTGCTCCCCTCCCTGCATGTTTGGGAATGCTCCTCTCTGGCTTTTGGTGCCCCATTATCCAAAGACTCCAGCAAACAAGGCAAGACTAGCAGCAGCACAACTTGACTCGACACCTCCTCACGAAGGGGCCAGCCCCATTCATCTCTGACTTCCCAGCGAGCCGCAGGAAGGGAAGAGGAGGAAGGGGGGCTGATAGAGAGCACCCCCCTGCCATAGCCAGCCTCACACAAACCTCAGCCAAAGCCTCCCCCGGGGAGCGGGGAGGCTGCACAGCCAGCACCCCTGTGTGCAACCCCCCTCCCCACTGCCCCCTTCTCCTTTCCCTCCCCCTAAACTCGCTCTCGGCCCCGTCCTCCCAAACAATCTCGCCGCGGGCTGCTTTTGTAAGCCTCCAGCCCCAAAAGAAAAATGATGGGTTTGAACTCTTAACCCCGCCCCAGAAAAAGGCTGGAATTAAAAGGGGTTTATGACTAAGTATGCAGATGGGAATACTGTAATAACAACAGGCGAAATGTTTGCCCAGCAGTTCTGGGCTGGTTTCGGAGGGAGGGAGAGTGGGGATGGGGCGGCTTCTGGCCGGAGGATGACGGCACGGAGAAAGAATTTGGCGGCTGGGAGGGAAGGGAGGTTGCTGATAAATGCTGGGGCAGAGGCAGGGAGGGGGGCCAGGACCTGAATGCCGCATCGCTGGCACTTCACTTCAAACCTGCGGTGCGGCGGGTTTCTGGCCGGCTGACAAAGGCACCGCCACGAAGGAAGCAAGGAGGGGTAGGGGGAGATGGCAGGAGAGCTCAGCTCCAGGGCCGGCTCAGCACCGATCACACATCTTGTGGAAGACTGTCACACTCGACAAGTCTGGGACACAATAAGAAACATATCAAGGTAGATGGCAGTGCTTCCCCACACCCCAAATCCTTTCTGATGGGGCAGACCCACCCACACAGACTGCCAAGGGGGGAGCCCACAACCGCAAACAAGTGGCCAATTTTTACAAGCCCTGGTAAACCTCTGCTGAAAACGCAGTAAAACGTCAGTGCCTAAGTCACCTAGGAGGACATTTTCAGGACACCACCTTCCCCTTTTAGCAACAGGCTGCACCGAGGCTCCGCAACTAGGAGGCTGAGGCTAGGGGAGAACCAAACCTCAGCCACTGTCCCAAAGGAGCGCACCCCACTGCTGGCTTAACCCTTCTGCAAGAGGGGAGAGTGCTGCTTCTCCATCACTCAGTCCTGCACAAGCCTCCCCTCCACGGGGACCAGCCAGGTGAGGCACCTCGACAGCTCCCTGTCACACAAGGAGCCACCCCGCCACTGCTTAGCAAAGCCCAAAACACCTCCCTGCCACCGTACCAAGCGGGGCTGTCCATGGGAACCCAGTCCATAGGGGAGGTTTGCTCCATAGCTCCCTGGGGATGCAAGTCCCTGATGGTACCAAACCAGCCCCTTCCTGCTCTCTTGAGCTCTCCACGAGGTACCTGCAAACTTAATGCAAGATGCAAACTGCTTGCACATGACACACAGCTTGGCAGCCACAGGCCAGAAAGCCACCAAACACCCAAATCTTCCAAGTCACCAGGACCCACGGGAGAGAAATTCATGTGTGGCACATGGAAACAAGACACAGAAACACAGACCTCCCCAAGCCACCAGGGAAGCCACAATGACCAACTATTTCTGAGCAATGCTCCTGCTGCAAGCACAGGGACCTTCCCTTTGCATTTGCTGGGTGCAGCCTGGCCTGATGCAACAGCAACCCTCTGCCAAACCAATCACCTTGCAGAGGTACGAGGTTTGGATGGGAACACACCCCAGCCGCATCCCTGCTGGTAAAGCCACATGCAAAAAATTCACAGCACAACCAGGAATCCCAGGAGATTTTCCAGCTTGCAACGCAGGGGATTTCTAAGTGTGTCTCACACCTGCCTTTGCTGAAGAGGGACCTGAGGGCTTGCAGCACCAGCACATAGAGCTTTGACTCGACTCTGATCACCTCCCGCTGACCCCCCACATTTACCAGAGATAGGGAGGAGCTGGAAGGAGCTTGTAGATATAAAAGGTCCTTTTCATCTTCACAATCCTCCTCCAGGTCCAACCTGTTGCATTTATCAACAGAAACACAGCAGCCCCACAGCAACCAGGAGAAAGGAGAGTTGACACCCCAGACTACCTCCTGTAGTACCCAGTACTGCTGTTGCCAGCATCACAGCACAGTGGACAGTGCAAAAACAAAGCCACCAAGCTTTCTCCTCTAACACACAAGGAGATCTTTATTTTGCCTCTCAAACAGAGCAAATGTCTCTGTAAAGGTATTTAGAGACCACCTGCAGAGTCAGGAAAGAAGGTCACTAGCAAAGCAAGGATGCGTTGCAAAGGGTGAAAGCAGAGAGCCAGGCTCCGGTCCCTTCCAGCACCACACGCTGCAGCAGCCTGCGGCTAACACAAGCTGCACAAATGCACAGCTCCCTTCACAGCCGCTGCTCTGTGATGGCACGGCAGCAAGAGCTGACACACTGGGAAGCACTCGGATCAGGTAATGGAGGGTGTAAGGAGACTCATGAGATGATTCCTGTGAGTCAGACAAGCTGGCCAGGGCCCAGAACAGCAAGCTCTGCAAAATCAGCAAACAAAAGAGTGCAAAACCTGGAGCTCCCCAGCCCCTTCCTGCCACCTCCAAGATGACCCCTGCAAGCGCTCCCAGTAGCAGGCTTGATGGGAGCAGCCAGAGACATGGGGAATGCTGCAGCCAGGGCTGGGGATGGAGACTACCTGCCATGACGTGGGGTGAGTTCTGTCCTCGAACTCACTGAGCAACTTGGTTTCTCCTCTGCCAACAGAGGAGACAACATTGCTCACGTCTTAAACAAGCAAGAGCAGTCTCTCTCCACATGCAAACAACCCAAGAGATCTTCCTCTCACCTGCAGCTTCCAGGCCACTTCCCAATTTAAGGGCCAAATGTAAGCCTTGAGAGCCAGGCACGGAGCTGAGCTACACGAGGGATATCCACATCTCCCTGCGAACAGGGTGGCCCACAGTGGACAAAACCCCTAGCCCTGCCTCGCACCACATCCCTGGAGCTTGCAGCCACTTCTCTGCACCAGGAGGATCCCCTCAGAAGACCAGCAGGAAGGCCCTTGCTTTCCAGAGAGAGATTTGAGGCATTCAGTCATGAGAAGATCCAGGACTGAAGCAGAGCCCTGGCCCAGCACATCACTGCAGGATCACAGCATCTCTTGAGGAACAGCCCTGAGCAAAGGGTCACCATACAGTTTGTGGAGACCTCCTCTCCCTGAAGGCTCAAGATCCTTACCCTCCAACCTCTGCCAAACTTGGTGCTACAGCCAACCCAGCTTCCGTAAAAGGCCTCACAAAATCTCCGCCATGAGGTGCTGCCATCCTTCCCTCATCTGAGACTTCCAGACTTTCCAGTTGTCATTATTTTTCATTAGAAAAAGGTGAATGGTGGGGAGGACATCTGGAACAAGGATAAATACCCATCAGGAGTCATCCTAATTCGGACAGCTGAGTGAATTGGACAAGTGCTAATGAACAAACAGGCTAAATCACTCCTTTACCTTCCTGACAGGCTGAACTAACTCTCCTGAGCACCCTAGACACCAGCTTGGGGAAACAGTCCCTTCCCAGCTTTCGGTAGTAGCAAGAAGCCCAGCCTGGTAGGTACTCAGCAAAACCAGCCTGCACATGGTGCCCACTGACATGGGGAGGCCTCCAGCATTAAACCCACTCCCCTGCACCCTCAGTGGGGTACCACCTACAGGCCAGAGATGGGCGAGATGGAAGATCGAGCCAAGACCAGACCAAGCCACCTCTGTTGGTGAGATGCAAAAGCAAGCCAGGGCAAATGCAGCCTTTAGAAACAGATAGGGACCAAGACCGTGCAACCCATCGTCCCTACAGCAAAGCCTCCTGTTCATCAGAGGCGACACAAGCAGCCCAACAGCCTCCATCCCTCCTAATCCATAATAGCCCATAGCCCCTTCCTTCCCCTACTCCCGACGGGAGGCACGCCCAGTGCTAAACACTGAGGCTAACTCCATCCGGTCCTTCTTCCCTATGTCTATTGTTGCTAAAATTTTATCTGGTTTCTGCCAAAAAAAAAGCTACAACTCCCCTCTGCCCTTCAAAGTAAAAGCAGCTCTGCTTTTTACACAGGCAAGGGGAGAAGAGTTTAAATATGAGTCTCTACCCAGCACGGCTCCACTCCTCCTCCTCGGACTTTCACACAGCCCTGTCCCGTCAGCCTGTCTGTGGTATTTGATTCCTGTCCGTCACTAAGTGATGAGGACAAAGGGTGAGGAGTCAGGAAAAGGTCTGAGCTACTTTGTTCATCGTCTGGATACGAACTTTGGATGAACTCCGTGGGGAAAGAGAAAAGCCGCATGGAGTGGGAAGCACCGTGCATAGTACTCTCTCTCCTCCACAAAAAAAAAAAAAGAAAAAAATAAAAGGAAGGCTTGAACAAGGGGAAAGGGTGGGAGGGAAAGGGAAAGGAGAGCACTCCCCATCCCCATGGCGGCAGGCAGTCCTGAGAGCTCCCTGCTTCGAGGAGACAGAAGGATATTCAAACCGCCTTCCCAGGAGGCATGTTCAATAAAGCAGGATGCCAGCGCAGCCTTTTCTCAAACAAATCTGTTAGCGGCGGGCCAGGGGCCAGCCACAAGGGCTTGCTTTTTAAAGCAACCAAATGGGAATTTCCTAATAAAATTTTTTTTAAAAAGCCCCATCGTGGCACAGTTAAAGGGAAGCTTGCTGGCAGCAACAAGAAGTACCTTATGCAGACATCTCTGGAAGCACAGGAAGATAAAATACAGCACAGGACAAGGAGCTTTGGGATGCATCCAGGGCCACGGCGCCAAGGCACCCGTGTGCTTCCCCCAGCACCCACCCACATGAGCTGGGGGAGAGGACTACCCACAGCATGGGTACATACCAGGGTGAAGGTTTACAACCACAATTTCTACCGTGCTGAACAAGGGAGGAGGCTCACCCTAAGCTGCAAGGGGGGCAATTTCCTTCATGCTGACCTTGGGGACTGGGAAAAGCCACTGCAGGGTAGACTTGGCTCCTTTGCTTCACTCTGCTTTTCAGAACAAAGCCAAACCAGTTTGCAACTGGAAAGTCCTGTGGTAGTCTTTCAAGTGTTAATTAAACCAGCCCCTCCTGGGCAGCAAAGACACCAGAAACTTTCTCCCCAACTAGCTAAGATGCCTGCACTAGGATCAGACACAGCCTCTATCAAAGGCAAAGCCTACACGCGAGATGTGCCAAGCCATGCAGGAAAATGACTGCAACTATACACACAAATCTGCAGCATCCACAAGAGACCTGCTGAGCACTGGAGGCAAAGGGTGCCCCGGACAAACCACCCCACCATGCTGCACCAGCCACACACGAGAGGAGACCCACAGCCCCACGAGCCAGCTGGGAACAGTTCTGGCTCTGCCACCTCGATATCTCTGACTTGCCTTAGCCACAAGCAGGCAGAAATCCAAGGGCCATACTTGAGGCTGTCCACACCAGCCTTCCTCCCAGCCCATCCTAGCAGCACGGATGGACTTACTCTCCAGGATGGGGAATCCTGTGTAAGACAGAGATGAAGTGGGTTACAAAACCCAGGAGAGCATCTGAAAGCAATCCACTAGGACATGACAGAGGTTATCCCTGATCCCTTGCCTATCTACTAGCCACCAGCAAATAGAAAAACAACTCTGTGTGAGAAAGCTCTGGGGACACGACCACAACAGCCCTGGGAAACAACCAGTTTCTGCAGGGAAACAACCAGTCCACGGAGGCCAGGAAGGCAGGGTCCTTCCTTTCAGCCACCACCACATCCTGGAGTAGCACACGTTAGGAGGCAACATCTTGGAGGTACTGCCCAAGACCTCTGATAGAGAAACTTTGATCTCCTCCAAGCACAGCCAGCCCCTGGGAACTGCCTCTGACGTACACACAGCAGAGCATGCCAGGAGAAATGGGAGTCTGCAGAGCAACCCTCAGCCTGTTTGGAGGAGTTTGCTGCCCCACTTGATCCAGAAAGTCCACAAAGCTCCTCTGGTGGTAGGAGGAACCTGTCCCCAGCAGCCCAGCCAAGGCAGCCAGGCTCAAGAAGACAAGCTCCAGACAGAGAGAGCTGGACAGAAGGAGAACAGAAAAAACTGGGCAAGACATCTGCTGGATTGGCCAGCAATCCCATTTGCAGAAGGTAGGAGCTTGGGGAGGAGACGCTGGTGCGGCCAGATCCAGGGCTGTTTTGAGAACAGCAAATAAGAGGAACAGAGAGCTGGGGGAAGAGAATGTAAAAAAAAAACAAATCTGCTTTACCATCACCTGAAACCCAAGGAGACTGATTAAAGCAAACAGCCCTCCTGCCCCTTCCAAAGATTGTCTCGTCTGTTTCCTAAATCTGATTCCCATTTGTCTCTATATGGTTCTCATTTGGTCTTCATTTAGGTCTCCTCCACATTCCTCACTTAAGCCTAGGAGAGCCCTCCTGAGAGCCGCAGGACCGGGCTTCCCTTGGGAGCCTGCGAGGGCAATTGCTGACCAGGGTCAGACCCAGCACCAGTGCGGGTGTAGAGGGAGGAGATGCGGCAAGAAGAAGGCAGCAGGCTGCCGACCACATGAGATGGCCAAGAGGCCAAGGAGATCCTTGGCAAGAGCTGCCTGAGAGAGGAGAGCATTGCTACTCAAAGGTGCTGGACAGGAGCCTAGCTGCCTTTGGGGCGGCAGACCCAGCATCCCAAAAAGGCAAAACAAAAGCAATTATAAAAAGCAAGAGACCAGAGACCCACTGCCCACCCACAGGGCCTGCGCAGGCAGCTTCTCTCTTCATCAACAGGCAGCCTTCCAATTAAACAGGAGCTTAAAAATTATCCTAATGGAGATTCTTTCAAACAAAGTGCAAGGCCCTCTCCTAACTGCGCAGCTCTTTTTTCATTTGCAGCCCAGGTACCATGAAACAGGGCCATCCACCACCCTTGCCTGCAGCTGTGTGCAGGGTACAGGTGACCAGGGAGCTCCACCAGCCCTGCCCGCAGCTGCAGCCAGGCTGGAAGCACCCACCATGCCATCACAGCCATCCCGGCACTTGCCCTCTGCCCTGGCCCCTGGCTGTCACTCTCCCAAGCACCCAGCCAGCTGGGCACACTGCCTTTGCCAAAGGACATTTCCAAGGCCTAACCAAACGCAGCAGAAAAAGGGAAATAAAAATCTGTCTTTCCACCTACGTGGACTTTGCCACCTGCCTTGGGAGAACAGAGAGACGAGATATTTCCCCTACTGCTGCTCTTTGCTGTGTCTTACCTCCTTCCACATTGCTTGGGGCTTTTTCATGGTAAACAATCCCCATTTGCCCTTGGGATAGTCTCCCCAAACCTCCAGCCATGCCATCATGCTGCTGCACATGTCCTAACCCCAAGAGCCAGGTCAGGGCCCCACATCTTTCTAGACCCAGATGCAGAAGAACTATTTCTAAGGAGAAATCCCACCCCAGGCTGCACACCTTCTGGGCACACACTGCAAATCTATCCAAATTGAAATACAACACACTTTGCCACAAAAAAAAAAACCCAACCAAGCACCCACTGCCCAATCGATCCATTTACCACAAGAGGAAACTGAGCAGGGCCTGAGCTCTCCATGGCCAAGGCTCACCCCTCATCCACCCAACATCAGAGCAGTGTCCAGATGGTTGCGCAGGTACCATCAAGATACACAATATTGTTTCCCCACTCCTGCTTGCTGCCTAGATAGAGGATGCAGTACCCATCAGCTGTTCTCCCTGCTCCCTCCTGCCCATAAGCAAAACAGAGACCCCTGACCTTCTCCACCGCATCCCCCCAGCTCCTCCGCAGCTTAAACAGCCCAGGTGCGCAAATGTTACCCAATGCCCTCGCCAGGCAGAAAGTAAATTCCACTGAACAGGGGAAATGCCAGCTGCAGTCAGACCCCAGGATGTGCAAATAGCAGCTGGGGACCTTCGGGAGAGGAACAGCCCATGCCAGGCGCTCCTACTGATAATCCTTCTCAGGACAGCCCCCTCCAGAAGCTCCTGTAGCAGAAGAAGGATACTAATTTGACTATTTGAGGGAGAAAAAAAAAATAAAACATTTGCTATTACGCTAAATGACCTTTTCAGCCGCTTGGGGACAGAATTGCACCAGGGCTTTGGAGCGAGCTACAGCGGGTGCTGCTTGCTCCCTGCTCCTGTGCTCCATGCTTTGTGCCTCCAGGCGCATTAAAGGGGTCCATGACCCCCAAGCCACCTCTGCCTGCACAGCAATGGAGCCAAGAAACAGCCACTTCAGAAAAATCTGCATGAAGTAGGGAGGAAGAATCGGTCTGCTAAGAGCTTGCTGAGCAAAGCGCTTCAGACGGCTTCATTTCACATTGCCGAAAGCATAAATCAGGGAATTGCTCCTCAGGTTTTTCTCCATTAGCGAAGTACATTGCAACTCCCCTTCCCGCCACCGATACCGATCGACACTTCACATCTGCTGACCAGATCTAACAGCCAGGATTTTCCAGGGGAATAATACATTCACTGAAAACACTGTTCCTGCCACCTGCTCCCCCCAGACGCGTGACTGCACCAGGAGCAGGGCCGCGGCAGGCTCCTTGCTCTCAGCAGCCACATGCAGAGCACACACCGGCAGCCAGAAGCTTCACAAATTCCTATCAGAAATAAATAGGTGACCCTTTGCAAAGCAAGGGTCATAAACCCTTCAAAAACACCACCTCCACCACAGTGGTAGAACATGTCCCGCTGCCTGCAACTTCCCTCCGCAAGATCAAACGCCCTTCTGGAAAGCACAAGCTTCACACAAAACATACCAGGGAAGCTGTGTCCTGTGCTACGAAGTGCGGACTGACGGCTGTGATTCCTTCCAACTCATTTCTTTTACGCTGTGAACCATGCCTTTTGTCTAGAGATTTGCAATAAACATGTTTTTGCAAATTAATAATATTATTGCAATTATAATTTTGCATAGAAACACCCCCCCCCCAAATAAAAAGAAAGACTCAGCTAGAACACTTCTAACCTTTTAAAATTAGAGACTTAAGAGTTAAAATCCAAATATAAAGCTTGAAAGCCAGAAACCAATCCATCCAAAGGCTCCAGGTACTGTATCACTCTTAATGTTTCACCAGAGAATCACTGCACAGGGAAGAAAAAAAAAAAAAGGATGTGTGTAAACAAACAAGCAAGCATACACCCACCAGCAGCTTGGGTTTTGAAACATTCATGTTGAAATTAGAAAGGCACATTTCAGAGAGTTATGGGCAGATTTGCTTTCATTTTGGCTCTAGCCTTGTAAATATCAAATGTCAAAGGAAACAGTCGTGCTGAATTAAGAGAAAAAAATCCCCATGCTGCACAGACCTGTCCAGGATCAAGACCACTGGAGTTGGGAAAGGGGCAGCAACGAACACTTTGCAACTGGAAGGGTATTTTTGCCGGTTAAACTGCCACTGCTAATTCTGCTAATCAACATCACTATGGAATTTGAAAATGTTATCCAACCACGAGAGAAACTTGATTTTCCTCTTCTGATAACAAGGACAAGCAGAGCAGCCAGGCTGGGCCAAACGTGGCGTTACAAAACACTGCCTGTGAAACCGGAAATGGGACATGGAAATGATAAACCAAGTTTCTGAGCTTGGACTCAAGACGAGGAACAAAAATCCAACCAGCAGCATTTAGACAGGCTGATGGCACTTGCAAAGGCAGCTCCACTTGTTTTTCACCAAAGCTGAAGTAAAATGGCAAAGTTATCACTTCAGATTAGTGTGTCTCCTCACAGCACTGGCTGTTCCGAGAGTTTTCAGTTTATCAGTATATTTAAAAAAAAAAAAAGAAGGGGGAACAGCCCATGAGCTTAGGGCAAGCAAAAAAGCTATTTTGGGTACAGCTTCTCCTATAAATAAAAGGCTGGGCAGGGAGAGGATGGTGAGAACGTGCTGCTCGCTCAAGGTGTCAGAGGGGATTTCTGTTATCTGTGCTGGCGACCTCTCCGAAACACCGAGAAGCCGTGACAGCACACTGCTCCTGGGCAGGCACGGCAGCCCAGGGAAGCAGCTTCCCCCAGCAGCTGTCCCCTCCCTCAGGCTGCTGGATCTCCTGACGCCTTGCCTTTGCCACCAGGAAAAGGAGCCAGTAAAGGTGGCTTTCCATTCTGGCTTAAAAATAAAAAATATACAGAGGCAGGGCTCACAAACACAAGGCCAAGAGATTCAATTCTTCAGTGCTTTTTTTAAAAATTTTGTAATTATTTTTACTAGACACAGTTGCAAGCCAATAGTTCCAGCCCAATCAATCCCCCAGCACTGGGAGAAAGCATCACCCGAGTCCCTCCCCAGCCCTGCTCCCTGCCTGAAACCACACTTTAATGTATTCAGCCCACAGCCTCCTCAGGCCACGGCTTTCTGTAATTTATCCCTATACCGCCCGCCACCTTGTATTATTTAAGTCACCGGGGATACAACACCTCCAAGACAGTTTTCAGCAGAGGTCGCTGCCCGCCTGCCCCTCCAAACCATCATTTGTGGTTTCAAACGGGGTTTCCAGCAGACGCTCCCCAAAGGCAACACTGCAAGAAGAGGCACCTCGCTGGAAAACCCCCCCATCCCAATGCCTCTGGAGCACTCCAGGAAGGTGATGGTCTGCAAAAGCATCATGTGGCACCTAGAGATGTCCAGAGACCCCAAAAAAGCAGGGGTGCTCCCACAGCCCAGGGGCTGGTGGAGGGCATCACCCAGTACCCACCGACAGCATTGGGGTGCCATGGGTGACCCCAGGCTGTCAGTCCAGGGCCCAGGCACCGTTCACAAACGGCTTCTCTTGCTGCAGGGAGCACTTGCCAGTCTAACCAAACCAGGATCATCTCTGGGTGGATGTTTAGGGAAAGCAAAGGCTGCAGATTGAGGTTGGTTTATTAGATTATGGACAGCCCCATGCAAATAGGGCCATATTGATCAGGTCTGCAAACACCTGGCTGGGAATACAAGCAGCCCCTGAGTATACAGAAGCTGCTGGAGATTATTAACCAGATCCATTGCTGTAAATCGCATTACCTCCTTCCAAACCCCAGCCCAGCACTGAGTCCCCCCATGCTAGGTACCGTACAGCGCACATCCTTGCAGTGCAAGGGAGCATCACTTCTCCCTGACCAGGACCCAAAAGGCCAAAGATTAAGCCCAGAAGGGGCATCTTACTCCAGGGTCCGTGAAGCCAAGGCTGCGCACCTTGACTTACCCACCTCCCCTGCAGCAACTCCCAAAACAAAGCAAAGCACAGCATGTGTTACCAGAAGGGTAAGACTGACTGTATAGGAAAACTGCCCCTGGAATGCAAGGCAGGAATAAAAAATAAATAAATTTACAAGATGGGAAAAAAGATATCTTCTAACAGAAACTCACCCCCTGGTTCCACCAGGTACGTGGTATTTCACACGAGCTGCAAACCACCCCTGTAGTACACAGAGGAAATAGGACAGGCTCTCCCAAAGCACCTCAACTCCAAGTGCAGGAAGAAAAAAAATAGTAAAATGCTTAATAGCACATTTTCACACAAAACCCTTTGCAGAGCTTCATTAGCAGAGAAGGCAACAGCTCCCAGGTTGAAGGAAGAACTGGGGAATGAGGTGGTGAACCAACAGGAATCTCGTATTCCTCCCTTCTCCCCACCAAAATCCCCAGCTCTGATTCAGCAGAAGCACCAACAGCAGCACAGCCTAGAGCATCTCACTGCAAACAAAACCATTTACATTTCAACCACCACCCTGCTCTCCTAAAGAATTGCTGCATGCAGTAATTTCCTTGTGACAGGGGGAAAAAAAAAAGCCATGATGAAATTGTCTCAGAGTTTCTCTGCGTTTTGTTTACAGCCACTGCCCTCAAACCCAGGGCCAGCACACAGCACACAAGCCTGCTCACAGGAATAAATCTAACATTTGAGATCGTTTAGAAAAGCTCTGCTCACAGTCAGCACTCCGAGGGGGAAATCCCTTTGCAGGTCTTAAATAAGGCAACTTGAACCATTTTTCCCTGGAGAAATTTAGGCTTGAAAGATCTTCCGAGTTTCTCATTTGGAGCTACAAGGCCTGACAACATCTCCTTCCCTGGACTCACCCATGACACCTCAACTGTTGCCAAGGCCACGCCGGGGAGATGGGAGATGGACTGGAGAGAGACTGGTGGCAGCGGGGAAGACACACAACATTCACATAAGAGGATGCTCCGGTTAGCTGCTATTTATGCACACATCTGGTTAATATAAATCTTTTTCTGGCATGCATTAACTGAACACAAAGATTCCTTCTCCTCTGTGCCTTGCCCAATGCTGTCAGCAGGCAGCACCCACAGAGCAGGCTGCCACAGCAGGGCACCCAATCGCCACCGCACCCAAAACCTAGGCAGGGTGGTGCAGGCAAAGCCTGGGAGACCTGGGAATATGAGATCAAGGGCAGCAGGACTAGCTCAGCCATCCCCCAGGAGCAAACACAAGGAGCAGGGAGTGATGGGACTCAGACAACCCTCTAAGGGCATCCTCCTGGTCTGCTACAATCATAGCAAACTTTACCCAACATCAGGCACCCCCAAAAAACAAGCCTTAAAACAAAACCAAACAGGTTTGTTCCTGTACTCTTCAAAATGTGGGGAGTCCCTCAGCAGCGGTAGCGCTGTGCCAGAGCTAAGCCCCATTTCTCCACTCTGCCAGCAGGGCTGAGGGGGAGGAGGTGGGAGGAAGAGCCCACTGGCAGCCCCGTGCTTCCCACCTCCTCCCCTGGAGGATTGCAGAAGGCCAATTTTGATTAAACTAATTAAGCCTGCTCCATTCAAAGAGTTCCAACCACATGCTACCAGGGGAGAGGAAGAAAATATAAAATTAAACAGGAAAAAGAAAAATCGCACTGCAAGCACACTCCTCCAAAGCTATCCATCCCCAGCAGAGCTGATGGACAATGCCACGCTGGAAGAGGAAACCCCAGAAAAAGGACTCACTGCAGTGACACAGGTCCAACCCTGAAAACCCTGCTCCTTCCAGCCACCAGGACCTACTGGGACACATCCCCCTTCCCATCAGGGTGACTGGTTTCCATCCCCTCCCAGCCAGTCCCCAGAGGTGCCCACTCCTCTCCCAGTAACCAAGCTGAGGTCTCCCAGATGTTGCCCTCCCTCCCAGACCAATCCCATCTTCCAGCTCCTTCCACATTCCCTTCCCTCCTTTCCCTTGAAGATATAAGGCTTCTGGAAGCAATTTAATTGTGAGCTGCAAAGAGGTTTCCTTGGGCAGTGCTGGCTGGCTGGAGGCCCTGCTCTCCCAAAATGTTTTGCTTCCCCCCCCAGGACAGCCTGACCAGGGACCCAGCAGACTCTGGCCCTATAGGGAGCCTGCCCAGCTGGGAGAGAGAAGCATCACTTTTGCCTTCAAAGCCTTTCGACTGGAGTAACAACAAAAAAAAATAATAATAAATATCAAAGCAAAAGCTTCCTCCCCTTTGAAGGGCAGGAGGGAGAGCAGTCAGGAGAGGGCTGGACCTGCGGAGAGTGGTGCTGGGACCTGGAGCCTCTGGGGTCAGAGCGCAAACACTTCTGTTATGAGCTTTTGCAGAAGCAGAATGAAGCCCTAAGTGCAAAAATTGCATTGAAATTCAAATAAGGGTGTTTAACTCTCTCCTGCGTCTTGAGAAGCCTTGGTGGAAAGGCAGGATAAGAAGGAGGGCATGGTTTGAAACCCTAGAGAAAGGCTGGGGTGGGGGTAAGGCAAGCAAGCTGCCCCATCCTGTCCTGCAAAAAAACTTCATCTGAGGGGCCTCAGGCTTGCTAGCGTACTCTGTTTCCAGCTCTGCTCCACACCCCAAAAACACCGGCGCTGCATGCACCGTGGCTGCCCCTCTTCTCCCTGTGCCGCTCTTGGTGGGGCTTTAGTTGGGAGGTGGGGGAAGAGAAGGGAGGGAGGAAAAAAGAAAGAAACCCCATATCGTAATTGCTATATTAAAGAGAAATAGCAGGCAAGAATAATAAGAGAGGTGTCAGAAGTGAAATACAGTAACAGACATTAAAAAAAAGACTACAGTTCTGTGATGGGGGTGTTAATTGAACACAGAGCTGGCGAGAACAAAGGGGTGTTAAGGAAGAAAAGAAGGGGAAAAAAAAATCCTACCTCCAAAGATCTGATTTGAGTTAAGTTTGATGAAGATAATGCATAGGGAAAGGTAACTAAGAGGCACCTTATATAGCTATTATGTTCTAAAATTAAAAAAAAACAAACCAATTATTCAACTACAATTGCACGGCTAATCAGTGCTGTCTATAAATATTCTCCTTTGTAAATTCCCCTTGTTGGTGGTATGTACATTTTTCTTTTAAACCTGAATTCTTTCAATACAGAAAGGCGAGGGGGAGAAGAAAATAAAAATCAGGAGATTTCAAATACCAAGTCAGGGTCTTTTTAAGAAGCAGAATTTGCCCGATGCCCTCACCTCCCCCAAAAGAGCAGAGAAAGTGAAACGATGGGAAAAGCTCTTAAGGAGGAGGAATCAGATTAAACGGTCATATATCCTGCGCTCAGCCTCTCCCTGCCGGTCCCTGCCGAACGAGATGGGAGTTGGGAAAGGCTCACAACTGAAATAGATGCTGCTGCATTTTGACAGCAGATATTTTCCAGTTTGCCATCCAAGGACCCCACGTCTGTGTATGCCTTGCCTGATTCTTCCGCTTAGCTATTCCGCTCATGCAGAGAGCGGCTTAAAAAAAACCAACAACATACCAAGAAGGGAGAAAAAAAAAAATTAAGGGGGGGAGGCCATAAAGACAGAGCCCCTACCCTTGCCTTCAAAGTTTTTATAAATCACCAAGGCTATTTCCGATTTCAATCCCTATTGACGGAGGAATCAATTGTATTTAGGACAACAATGCCTCCCATTTCCATAATTGTTATTCCAAAAAGCCAGCCAGCCATTTGAAGGCAGTCCTGCCCCTTTCCTTCCAACAAAGCGACCAACAGCAAGTGAAAACACACCAAATGAATGCCGACAACTTACACGTATATTTAAGCGTCAATTTTTTCCACCCCTACATGTTCCCACTGCTATCAAACCTCTCAACTTTTGTTACTTTCAAGCAGCCATCACCCCAAAAGCAGCCATCTTCAGGTTACAGACAAAAGACAATCCACCAAGCTTTTTTTATTACTATTTTTAAAGTGTTTATAAATGCTTTAAAATAACCGAAGAGCCGACGTGCAAAAAGGAACTCTTTGGCCAATACAGACAACCTCTTTTTCCAAGAACTTTATGGACACTTTGGGTTTGCTCAAGACAACGTTAACGCTATGAAATATTAGCCATAACGTTGCGAGAGACGGTGGTAAAGTCTCCGTAAGGCTCTGGAGTCACTTAAATCAGGCAGCGGGGTAACCGAACGCACATTTCTGCACATCATAACGCCAGGGGGGAAGATGTACGCACACACTTTCAAACACCCACCAGTGACCACAATCACCAGGATTTCAAAGGCGACACATGCAAAAATCTGGGAAGCAAAATGGAAAGTGGGAAGAAAGAAGTTGGCTCAACTTTCACGTTGCTGCCCACAAGGAAGGAGAAAGCAAACAGAAGCAAGCAGTACCCTCGGCCCCAGAAAAAACAAGGCTAACTTCCTCCTAGCATTGGGCCAACAAAGCAATAATTAAAAAAACCAAAACCATCTGGCCGTTTGTTTCCTTACAAAGTGTGACTTTTGGGGACGCAGATGGGGGACAGGGGAGGAGGTCTTTGAATTTGCAAAGTAAAATAATTCACCGTAAACCTATCCGGGGGTAGATAAACAACACTCTAAAAGCCATCTTGATTCAATCTCTTCAGAGACCTCTGTACAGCGGCCCCGTAGGCAAGTAACCCAGGCACAACAGCAACAAATAGTATTTTTAAAAATGTAAGACAGCCCCAGTCCGCACCTGAACAGCCTTTACTTCCAGCAGCATCCTTCGTCCTACAACATCTCTCTGTATTTTACTTAACAGAGAGGAATTATCACACCCAGGCAACATGGATGTTTACATTTCCCCATCCCTCTCCAGCTCACCAGGACCTCACAGCATCCCTGAGGTCACCTGAATTTCCCACCAGGTTTAGTCTGAGCACATTCCCCATCCCCTAACTTTGCAACTGCACTGATAGGAAAGCTGAGCTGGGATTAATCAATTGCCCTCCCAAAAAATACCCCTGCACGGGCAACGTACGCAGCATGAAATACCCATGGAGAAAAGGCAGAAAAACATTTTTTCTGGATCACACAAAATAAAAGGAGAAAGAGGGAACAGAACTTGGTGGCTCCTTTTTTTGGGGCGGCACCCAGGGAAACACTATGAAACTACTTATAAAATTTATCTCCAGGTAGACACCCTCACGTTATATCCTATGAACTCTAAAGAGGTTCCCATATCAAACCCACTGCTTGATATTACGGAAACTCCGTGAAGAAGGACCTCTCGGTAAGGTCAGACCCAGCCACGCAGCCGGGAGGACTTCAGAGCTGAATGCCATCGGTACGTGCTTTGTCTGGGCTACACGCTGCACAAACAACACTTAACAAAGGGCCCCTTTAGTCATTTTATATATATTGCAAGAGTCAAGTAATTGTATTTTCAATCAGCTGCTCACGCTAGGAGGTTTTATATATATATATTTTAAGAAAAAAAAAGAACCCAGATTGAGGTTTCTGAAAGCTGTTCCCCTTTTATGTGTAACTATCAATGTATATCAACTGGGTGTGCAATCATATTTATTGTCACTTTCATTCATGTCATGCCCTTGCTTATATGGTTTAGATATGAATTATTGACTGTTACAGTCCTTGTTGTAAAAGCGAAGAGGGGGGAGAAGTCAAGTACTTTGCAGTGTGCTAAAACAAGGCAGCTGGATCAGCCCGGAAAAGCCCGCCGATCACCTCTAGACAGATCAGAAAGCCAACAGCAGAGATGACACTCCCCCTGCCCCGCTGAATTTCCATCATCACCCCCATTTTTTTAATTTAAAAAAAAAGATTCCAACAAATAAATAAATAAGCAGTGCATGTTGCTAAATGTCCTTCCCTGAGCATCTGTTGTTTAAGATCACCCTTGATTGATGACTGCTATTTTTTAATTGTTGCTTTTAAAATTTAAATGCCCCCCTGGGATGTGTTATAAGTGTGTTAGTACATGGTAGGAGGTCTGGAAAGTGGGAAACGGCAGAACCAACGCTCTCATGCCATTAGCTTCTTTAGAAGCCTGAGAACACCCCATGCCATAAAACAACAGTACCCTAAAGTAACTAACAATCTAATATATTGCTTTCACTAAAGGCAACTGACAACTCACTCTTATGTGAGCTAGCCTGGATGACTGGCAGACAAGAGCATTTTAACCCTTTCTTCTTAAAAAAAAAAAAGACAAGAAACCTTTATGTTTACCTGAATAGTAAGTAGTAAAACTGCACAATTTCATTGTGTTGGGTTTTGTCCCCCACTCAGTATTCACTTTTGTTTTTTTTTAAAAAGTGCCATTTCTTAAAGAAGAAAATAAAAGCAAGAGAAATTGCAAGGATTTTGATTTTTTCCTCTCCTCAGAAAAAGCAATGAATAAAAAGAGGCTATACAATAGAAATTAAACCATGATATTTTCCCTTCCAGACACAAACCACATCATGCAAGACCACTGCCAGAAGCATTAAATAACGAGTTGTTTCTCCCCACTTAAATACTGTCACATGGGGATGGGCACCCACAAACTTGGTAGAATAAAACCCTCAAAGAGCAGAAAGGAAAATAACAGAATTTATTTCCTACCTGTTTTTTCTTTGATTTCACACAAGACATTAAAAAGGGCTGGCTTCATCCTGTGGCAGTTTAAAGCATGTTTCCTGGAGAGAAAAAGAGAGAAGGGTAAGGTTAGGATGTCACCACGGGGAACAACTTTCCAAATTCACCTCGGCTGGCACGTGCATGCTGGAGGCAGAGCAGGGGGGAACAACACGTTTGAGCCCCCTCAGCCCCTTTACCATCCCTGTGAGGACTTGAGTGCTGGTACTGCAAACAGCCACCTACCTAACACAGAAGAGATGAATTATGCCAGTTTAATTTAGGAATGGCTTGAAAATCATCTTTGCCACCGAGCGGTTCCCACCACCGGTGAGAGCCAGGCGATGTGCCGAGCCGAAGCCAGCAGCGTTTGGGAGCCAAGCTTGGTTCAACCGTCCTATTAAATACAGAGAGAACACTGGGCTCTCTCCATCCCCCACCTCCAATATTAAACCCAGCCATGTGCTTTATTAGGCTCGTCCTGCAAGGCAGAGGGGAAATAAACCCCCTTCTTGCCCCAGTGCTGGAAATATCTTCTGCTTAGAGCTGTCAATTCGGGGAATTTCAGCGCCCAACTTGGAGCACAGAAATGCAGGGGCACGTATGGAGAGTGAAACCTGCTCGTCTGCTTCCGTGCTACTTACACACAGCTTATTGGCAGGTGTTAAAATATAATTCTTTACAATTGGGACAGTAAACACATTTAAAAAAACACAGCCGTCTGCTTCGGCAAAGGGGAGGGTGTGCTATCTAAAGCCGTTCTTCTCAGCTGCTGCTATTTTGGAGCTGACGGTTCTCCTATGGATTTTGAGGAAAGAGTTGGGGTGTGGGGTTGGTTTTAATTGTCTGGTTTTAAAACCCACCTCTGCCCACCAAGGCAAAAAAAAACCAGTATGATTATCTATTTTCTCTTAAGCCACACAATCACTTTGTCAAGGGTTTAGTTGTATAAAGGACTGTTGCTATCATGTGCTGGTTAGGGGATTTCTGTTTACCAACTGAAATTACATGTGAAAGACAATGTGAACATCTGGCAAACATTCACACTACTTACCCCACCACCCACAACATGTTAATAAGATTTATATATCTGATGAAGTCTCTCAAAGGTATATACTCTTGCAGAACCACAGAGTTCCCTTACCAGCACACCCAGATGGGTGCAGACATTTGGGTATACGCAAATCACGTCCATATGCTGCACGGGCCCTCTTACAAATAATACTGGCACTTTGCATCTTCCCAAACTTCATTATACCAAAAAAAAAAAAAGCAGCAAAACAACCGTGCAACATCAGGATGGATGGAGAAAATACAAAGCCAAACATCACTGATAAATACAGCATGTCTGGCAGCTCAGAATTAAAAATAAAAAAAGTACTGTGAGGAAGCAGCTGAAACAGTCCAGCAAGGCAAAGCCATAAAGGCTTCTCCTAGCTCTGTTCTGCTTTACTTTTATTGATTTGATTAACAACACTAAATTACCCAGGCAGGAACACACACAATTCCTGCAACTTTCCAAAAGAAGATGCCCTCACTGCCCCAGGTCTGGCCGGGGAGAAAGTGCATTATTTCCTCCTCCTCACACCTACTCTGCCCCTGCAAAAACATAAGAAAATTAGTAAGATCAGGCCAGCAACGAGCCTTTTCGGTAAGCAGGAGCTTTATGCAAGCTGGGGAGGCAGCGAGGATGTAAGCCGAGGTTTGAGTGGGGTACTTTCATCCTTCTGGAAGTTCTTATTAAGCGACTTTTGGGGCTGTGCGGTGCGTTTTTCCAGGAACAATGTATTCTAGCAATCCGCTCCAGCTTAAGGCATAAATACCAGGGGGAAGGACACCACACTTCGCAGCCCAGAAGAAATTTCAAGTGTACCCCGGGCAATACAAAGCAGCTTTTTTTTTTTTTTAATTATTCCTTCAACTGAGCCGTCAATTTAGGGACTTTTTTTTCCCTCCCTTAACTTTTGCTAGCGCCTTTGAAGATGTGTATTAGGTTTGCACTCCTTTAAGCCGGTGCAATTCGGTTACCGGCTTTTACAGCCTTTTTAATTTTTTTTTCCCCTGTTAAAGACTTCTGCAATTAAGGGGGGGAAAAAAAAAACTTCTATGTGCACCCTCCAAGCGCAAAGACACGGCCTTAAAAACAACACCACTACAGGGCCTGAAAAAAGAACATTATTAAGGCCCCTAAAAAAAAACACGGAGCAGCACTTTGTGCCTCTTTCGGCAGAGCCCAAAGCAGAATCCCCCGCCCGCTCCAACAGCCATCTCCCTCCGGAATTAACCCCCCACCCCAAAAAGGCTGGGAAAAGCCAGGGCTGGGGACCCACGGAGGGGATGGGGGAGTGAGGGGGGAACCACCACGAAGTTGCGGGGAGGAGGAAAAAAAATTACCCCGTCCCTTTTTATTTTTTCATTCTCCCCTAAATTTCCGCCAGACAACAAAGGCCGGGCCGGGGGAAACTTCCCCAGCACCTGCCCCCCTCCCTCCCCATTTCTCCGCCGCTCTCACCTGGCCTGCGCTTCGTCCAAACTCTGGTCCGTGATGGTCATGATCTGCTGTAAGATGTCTCCGATGTCCTGCTTCCTGCCTGCCTCCCCCTCCGCCCCTCCTGGTCCATCCTGCATGTGCTGGGACAGGCCCGGGTGCCCCGGCATCCCCACCCCGCTGTGCGTGTGCATCAGCCGCGGCTGGTCATCCATCGCCGGCCGCCGGCCCCGCTCCGCCGCCGCCTCCTCCTCCTGCCCTGGCTGCCGGCAGCGGCGCGGCTGGGCTGGCCGCCTGGCTCCTCGCTTTCTTTTCTTCCTCGCTTTCTTCTTCTTCTTTCCTCCCCCCCCTTCTTCTTCTTCTTCTCCGCCACCTCCTCCTCCTCCTCCCCAGCCTCTCTTCCTCTTCGCTTTTTATTTATCCTTCACGCTGGCGCCCGGCTCCGCGGTGGGGAGGAAGAGGAGGAGGAGGAGGGGGAAAAAAATGCAAAAAAAAAAAAAA
>WKFP01014038.1:112006-167190 GCA_011057875.1 Pterocles orientalis
AGGGAGGGAGGGGGTTCCGGGGAAGGGAGGGGAAACGGCGGCGACTCCAAAAGCAGGGCAGCTCAGCCCCACGCCCGGGGAGGCAGCGGGCGGGCCGGCAGGGGCAAGGGCCAGCGGGGCAGGGGCTGCGCCCGGGAAGGAGGCGGCGGCAGCAGCAGCAACAACAGCCGCGGCGGGGCGGAGCGGGGCGGCCGCCCGCGATGGCAGCGCCGGAGCTGCCGGGGCCGGAGCGCGGCGGAGCCCCCGAGCTCCAGGGGAGGGCTCCAAACTTTCCCCCACTCTCAGGCCGGGCTCGGGGCTGGCTAGCGGCCCGCACGGCTCTGCGGCCGGCAGCGGGAGGCCCCCCCCACCCTCCGCCGGGCCTGCGCGCACCGCTCCCGGCCCTCGCCGCCTGCTTTTGTTCGGCTCCGGACTCCTCAAACTGGCACGGAGGAGCCCGGGGGGCGGGGGGAGGAAGGGGCAGCGACGCCTCCCCGCCCCTCCGGCCCCATTGGCGGCGGCGGCGGGAAGGCCGGCCCCCCCGGGCCGCTCCGCCTCCTCCGCGGCCGCCCGTCAATCTCCGGGTTCAGAGGTGGGCCGGGGGCCGCACCCCGCCCGCGCCTTAAAGCGGCCTCGGCCCCCCCGGGGCCGAGGGGAAAGGGGTAGTGCGACGGGCTGGTTGGGGGGCGGCCGCACTCTACGGCCCGCGGTGTGTCTCCCCTAGGCCGCAGCTTGGGCCCCGGCCCGCCTTCCACCTCCCCTCAGCCCTGTGCCCCTCAGCCCCCCACAGCGCCTCTCAGGGTCCCCTCAGGCTCCCTTCGGCCCCGTGCCTCTCCTCAGCCAGCCTTCCCTCAGCCATGCTGCTCCACATCTCCCCTCAGCACCGCTGTGGCCCCACGGCCAGCCTTCCCCACTCCCCACAGACCCCCAGCAGTCCCCTCAGCTGTCCCACAGCCCCTCAGGCAGCCTCAAC
Organism: Pterocles orientalis; assembly: GCA_011057875.1. Taxonomy (NCBI): domain Eukaryota; kingdom Metazoa; phylum Chordata; class Aves; order Pterocliformes; family Pteroclidae; genus Pterocles; species Pterocles orientalis. The sequence continues at coordinate 112,959 of WKFP01014038.1, forward strand.
ACCACCTGCTGCCCCCCAACTCTGACTACCCATGCCCTCCCCATCCTCAGTAGGAGTGGGGTCCCCCCTCCGCTGTAGACCCCAGGGAGATCCTTTCCCTCTCACCTCAGCTGCCGCCATCTCCTCACAGGGCTGTTCATCTCCTTTCTCTTCCCTGACCCACACCGTCTGGCCGGTGAGGCCTTCCCAAGCACATCCCGCAGGCTTGGGGTGCCACATCCCACCCCTGATGGTCCCACACCTGCCCAAACATGGCAGGGTGAGCTACCAGAGGCCCAAAGGCCACCAAGCCTGACATTCAGACCTACGTGTCACCATGTCCCGGCACACTGAGGATGAAGGACTCCCCCAGTCCCAGGATCTGGGACTGTCCTGTGGCCAAAAAGACCTCTGTAGGCATCATGTGGTGAGCAGGGATGGCCCTGGGTCCAGGCTTGCCTGCAAATTTGTATTTAAAAAAGAATAAATACAGTGTATTTGTGATGATACAAGAATTTCTTGTGTGGGAGATGATTTCGTCAGATTGTCCCCAAGGGTTGCCAGTTCCCAGCCCCTCGCAATGGAGGGAAGATGGGTCCAGCCCCAGTTCCTGACCTCAGCACAAGCTGGGGAAAGAGCCATTGGGTTGACTGGGAAAAAAAAAAAAAAAAAAAAGGCAATTGTTTTGCTTCCACTCTTCCTTTTTAATGAAACACTTTCCAGTGTTTTAAGCAAAACATGACTTTTCATTTTGAAATTTCCTTTCGAACCATTAAAATGTTTTAAAGTGGTTGAAGGCGAAGTGAGATGTTTTGATTTTTGTTGCTATGAAATGTTTCACTCGACACATTCTCTGTGTTTCTTGATTTGCCAAATTTTTTCAAAGGTTTCTGCTTTCTCACACAAGACGTATCAATATATTTTTTCCTTTTTTTGAAAAGAAAAAAAAAGGGGAGGAGAAAAATATCCTTTATCTTCACGGCTCCCCAGGAAGCAGAACTTTATCCAAGAAACAAGGAGCCAAGGAACTCCTCTCCAAAGGTCCAAACCTTCAGACACTTAGTCATCCCTTGCTCTCGCACCAAGTCTAGACGCACGCTGTCTCACACTCTGGAAGAGGCTCTCCCATCCCCAGAGGTCAGTCCAGGTTCTTTTGGGATTGATTTTGAGTGGCTCCAAGGGGAGGCAGTGCAGCAGAGCTGGGGGGGGACAGACAGGGACGTTGGGGACCACAGGACATGGTGGCCTGCTGACCCTGCAGATCCTTCCCCTGTTTCCAAAGTCACGACATGATGCCTCAGCACATTAGATAAACGCAAGAGAGCAGAAGACAGAAGACCCTGGGGGGAGCTGACATGGGTAGGGTACAAGGCACATGTCGGAGCGAGGTGAGTTGCCTGTGGGGTTGGCAAGCCCCACGCAGCCCCACAGCCTCTCATGGTGACAGTGGCAGAGCGATCCGAGACACCCTAAGGGAAGCATCCCAGCATGGGGCCTTGGAGGAGCCATCGGGCCAACACAGAAATGTCCAGGACTCTGCCTCTGCCGTCTTCTGGAGTCTGTAAAATCCTTCCTGTCAGAGATAACTAATCCGGGGGCCTTTACAACACCTCTCCTGAAAAACACATTTCATTCCTCTGTCTCCTCCCGCCTTCCAAGTGCATGAGATTGCAATAGGTATTACCGAAAATATTCCCCAAGGGAGCCGACACTGGACTCCCTTAAAACCCAAACACCGTCACCCCTCCTTCCCCAAGACACAAGCGAGCACTATGGTCTATTATCTCTACACCCACTAAATCTTTCTGAAATAAACATTTCCACCACACATAGTGTAAGTGTATGTGCCAAGCTGCATCGCTTCCTCTCCTCTGTGGTTGTTAGAAAGTGGTTTTGTTTCAATGGTGAAGCAGATGGACAGATTCCAAGTCTGGCGTCCCCCCTCTCTCTGAGTACATCTAACGCTATCTTTGGTTTATCACAGATTCCTGAAGAAAATGTTTACGGGAGCCTCTTGTTTAAAATCTTGGCTCCATTGGAGCATAATTCGTATTATTTATTAAATGAAAATCAAGCTGCTGTTAATGCACCACTGCTGTGGCAAAGTGGAGCCCTTGCAAACAAAGGCCAAGCACACTTCTAGTTCTCTGAGCATGAGGGAAGCATCTCCCCATCGTTGTCGCTCAACGCTCACACCACAACGGGATGAAAAGCGCTCTCCTGGCCTGTGACTCCTTAAACATTTTCTTTTTTCTGAGGAGAGCCATGAACTCTTTTGCTTTGCTGTCCAAAACCTGACATCCCGGAGTCCAACAGTGTCCAGATTGTCCATAACACCATCGGAGGGGCTTTACCCGAGACACCTCTGTGGCACTGCCCTTCTCCGTTCACCACAATCAAATTAATTCTCCTCCCTCTTCTGCAATTTCTGTAATGTATTGCACGGAAAAACCAAACCCCTTCCTTTTTTCCCAGCCAGCCGCAGCCCCCAAAACACAGCGAGATCCATGCAGATAGTCTCTCTCGGGTTGAAGTGTGGCAGAGTTTACATTCCCAACCGGTTTTCAGAGGAGATTCTTAAATTTTCCCGGAAATGTTGTGTTGCTGCTTTGAACTGATTGTATATTTGTCAATGTAGTCATTAACCTTCTTCCTTACTCCTTTGGCTTTTGATAAGACAGAAAATGTCAAAGGGAAGGGAAATAGGCTCAGAATGATTTCCCCTGGCGAAGGATCCCAGTCCCCAGAAGCAAAGGGACTTTTCTCATCAATTTTAGCAGAGACACGGCTTCACTCACAGTGCCAGGTTAAATCAGCGTTCACGTTTTTGCAGGGTTTGTGTGTTAGACTTGAGCAAAATACCTGGGTCTTCTGGAGTGATCTCAATCTGTAGATCTCAAAGCCCTTTCAAAAGGAGCTCAATATCGCTGATTCCAATTAAAGGATGTGGAAAGAAAAGTCCAGGCAGTTTTAATTAATGCATTGCTTATTAATATTTCCTATTCACCAAATTATTGCAAACAACCTGCACAAGGGTAAAATACTACAAGCACAGGAGAGGGGATCAACTTCTGCTCATGCAAAAATTTGTTGCCTCTAAAATTATTGTTTGTTGCTTATTCAAATGCAAGTAACAAAATTCTTACCATCAGAAGTTTACAAAAAAAAAAAGAAAACGGCTTTTCCCAATAGCTGACATAAACATGTAAGTGCTACCAAACGTATTTACATGTTTGAAATAGATGGTATAATTACAATGAGTTATAGTCAATATTCAGTCTTTCCCTGGTTTAAGTGCTACCTTCTGATACAGCACAACACATCCTTTAATTGTAATCACGTGCTCTTTTCTTAGAGACTGTTGCAATTTTTTTCCCACAAAAGCATCTGTAATTGAAAAGAAAATGGCATTGTTTAAAATAAATCCTCTGCTCTCCTGGAAATAAACAGGTGACTTCCCTTCCAGAATGTCCTATTTCTGGGATTTCTACATCACAGCAAGCCATCTGCATAATCAATCTGGACATTTTTGCAGACCCCAAACTTGAATTTCAGCAAGGAAATGCAGTTTTTAAAGACTGAAAAAAAAAATCCAACAAGTATTTTGAAAACTAGTCAGGTAAAAGCTATCAGAGGAAATCTCAACAAAAGCAGTCATAGAGTCTTCCAATAACAGCAGGTCCATTCTGGGCACAACAAAAAAGGGCTTTTTCCCTCTTTCAGCCAATACTGATGTTCCTCAAAGGATACAAAATAGCCGTCAAATTCACTTTTATCTGGTGTGTCTCACAGTCTGCACAGCACTTTTAAAAAGAAAAAGCCACATTAGAGGGCCAAACACATGACTGTATTCCACAGCTTCTCCATGAGATCACAGGTCAAGCCTCCTCCTCTGCTTCACCACCAGCAGTATGGGCTCACTTTCGTAATAAGCCCATTTTCAGATGACTTACCAAGAAAGTACATCCCTAGCCTTCTTTTGCAGATGGGGAAATGGAAGAGCAAGAGGAAGAACGGCCTCACCTCTGTGGACCACTAGCAAGAGCTGAGGTTGTCACCCAAAGCTGATGGTGTGATATCTGCCTTGATCACAGCATCTGAAAGAAACCCCTGCTGCCTCATGTGAACTAGAGGCATTTAGAATTATTTTCTTTGTGTCTCAGTTGCAGACTCATGGTTTTGGGATATTTTCTACCACATCATCTACCTTCAAGTGCTCTTCATGGAGCTCACCTGCAGGCAGAAGTTGGTTTTCCTCTCTTGAGCTTTCCACAGATTTACAAAGGGTGAGAAAGGCTGTGAAGGAAGAGGCTCAGCTACAGGTTTCTGATTTCACCTTCATGAAAGAGGGGTTTAAAGCTATCCCCAAAGACAATTCTCACCAGCCCTAAGTCAAGGGATAGAGCAAACACCCTCTGCTCCTCTGCAGCAGTCAAGTTGGTGTGAAGTGTCCCCCATGCAAAGGTCTGCCAAGAAGACCTCTGAGATAGAGCCTTACCATCCCATGCACCTCTTGAGCTGGCCATCACCACAACGCAGTGAGTAAAGAGGTCACAGTGAGAGACATAGGTAAGCAAGCCACCAGCTCCGATTTGCTGACTTGTTTTTCAATAAAATCGTCTCCTTCCCTCCACCCTTGGCTTGTTCACAGATTCCTTCAGTCTCTCTCACGGGGGTTTTGACCCAGTGTTCCTGCAGGCTATTCTATTATCGGCTGTCCCATCCTTTCCACACAACTGCTGAAGTTGGATCTTAGCCTTTCAATTCATTTTCATTTGGCTTCTTCCCCAACTTCCCACATTTGAGCACTTTGCTTATTATCAGTCTGGTCCCTCCTGTACATTGCTCAGCTCCATTTTACTAATTGGTTCAAGCGTGGCCCCAGCATTTCCTAAAAGAGAGTCACTTCCCATCACATGCAGTCACTGCCACGCATTCCACACCCTCCCCAGACTCCCAGAGCAGGAGCGATCCCTCCTCTCCAAAAGGTGTTGGTGTCCTTGACTGAATGGATCTGAGACAGCGATCGATATAATCACTGATATATGACTGTGTCCTGTTTTGGTTCGTCACAAACCACGTGCCCTGGCAGGCCCTGAAGGCTGTAGGACAGATAGGCTTCACAACCGGACATCCATTTTCACCACTGCTCCTATCAACAGCTTTCCCAGGAATATCCCTGAATTACACACGACCTTGGGAAGCACCCAGGTTCAAACAGCCAGCAACCTAAAACTAGGATGTTCACTTTAATAATTCCTAGGAACTGAAAATATTTGGATTCTCATAGGGTCAGACGAACCAAAGATGCTTGCACCACCCTTGTTGATGACCTTGTCTTCCCAGAACACAAGTCCCCGCTACTTCCCTGTGGCTCCCAGGTCATCAAGAGGTGTCAAAACCACTTGGTTCTCACTTGTGAGAGAGGAAGCAGCGCTGCAGAGAGAATAACAGCAAATCACAGCAGCAGCTCTCCTGCCCCTGGACCCAACCCAAGTTCACCAAGGACTTTTACTTTCCTTGGTTGACTGGGCAGAAAACCTGCAAAGCTTAATTTCTTACCACGCTTTCCCAGGAGGAAAAAATCTCACCTAGAATTGCTGTCAAGTCACATATCGTATCTCACCCCAAAAAGACTTAGGCAGGTTAAGCCCGGAAGAAAGAGAAACTATCAAAGGCTGCTTGTTTGAGAAGGGCACATCTACACTCCAGCAGCACCTGGTCACTGGGGGACGTGTGGAGCTGGAAGCTGGGCTGGGGGAGCAGGTTGTCCTCCCTAGGCGCTGTTCTCCAGAGGGGAAGCCAGAAAGGACAGGTTGTCACTAGCTCTGAACGAGAGCAAAGCCTGCAGAGCAAAAACTGTTCACATCTTGCAGTGAGCTCAAAGCCACCACCATCAACAGTGACTGACCATCACTGACCTCATCAGCTCAGCACCCACTAGGGAGGGAAATCCCCAGCCCTGAGAACAGAATGTCAAGTTCACTGGGATTGTAGCTTTGGAAGGAAATTCCTTTCAGCCAAAGGAGGTGGGGGGCTTAGACACTGCTCTGGAATGAGCCTGCAGCCTCCCAGACTGGTCTATTTAGCAGCAGCTTCAACTTTTCCAGCCTCCATTTGATGAGTGCACAAGTCAAGGTGTCCAAGGGATGGGGATCTTTGGGAGAAGGCTAGAAGATATTTGCCAGAAGGCTGGAAAAAGGGCGAGGGTGCTGTGGTCGTGGCAATGGGGAACACAAAAGGACATGTAAAACTCAGAAATCTGCCAACAACTCTAACATGCTGCTTTTCCCCCAGTCTTATACTGGGGAAGGTCCTCAAAGGATGTAAATTAATAAACCTCATTTGAAGCAGTACCAATTTACTCACAGTAAAGACCTGGCTTTCAAATTTTAGAGGCCCCAAGTGGGTGTTGCATGGGATCCTTAATTTCAAGGCGCAGACTGGGAAGACCCACTTGGCTCAGTTGCCCTGGCCTCAAATAGAAGAGCCGAAACACCTCCTGTGTTCCAGGCTGCCCAGCCCCTTCCTCCAGATAATTGTTCTTTCCCCAGTTTGATAGTCTATTTCTGGAGCAACACAAGAATTAGGGCAGAGAGAAGGACACTGTCAGAGCCCAAGGTGGAGCAGGGAAGAGAAGAATCATCCCAGGTCCCTGCTGTCCCCATGGAACTGGCAGTGTTGGTGTCCCAGCAGCCAGATGCAGATGGGGTGGGAGGAGAGAAACGGGAGGAGTGTCCTGGGAGATACAGACTGCCTTGGGCAGAGGGAAAAGGGAGGAGAGGCAAAGGAAGTCACAACGTTTTTGTTTTGCAGGAAGGGAACATGGGTGGTTTATAGTCATCAACTCCCCCCCAAGTCTGAAATGCATAAGCTGTGACCAGCCCAGGGGTGGGCAGCAGATGCAAAAGCAGCAAAGGGATGTGTGCCCTGTACCTTCTCCTCAGAGAACTGCCCCAAGCACACAGGGCAGTGTTTGGCATGTTAAACCGCCCCTAGGCCAGGCTGCAAAGCCCTGGGCTCTGCCCACAGCAGCCACCAGCTCTGCTGACTCCCGGTTATCCCCATCTCCCAGCCCTGCTCCATCTCCCTGCCCAGCCTGCTCAATGCTGGGAGCTGGGAATGCAAACCATCCCACTAAGACATGCTCTCAACATTCAGCCCTTTCTATTTCCACTTCTTCCTCCCATTCAGCTGGGACAGAGCCAGGCTGAGAAGGGTCAGACTCTCCATGTGAAGCCCAAGGCTCAGTGTAAACCAGGCAGAGCAGTTGCCAGGGCTTGGGCTGGGAATGGGGGAGCAACAGGCATGTCTCCTAAACCTCAACAGTATGCCAGTCTTGTGACCTGAAATGAAGGCTCAGTCGGGGACTGCTCAGAGCTAATCGCAGAGTTTATTTGCGTTCGAGCTCAGGGGCTGGCTGGGAAGATTTAGGCAGTCACTGTTCCAGATAACAACAAAGGGGACTCCTTGCCTGTGCACTCTAGACACATCTGGCCAGCTGCTGCTCCTTGGGCACTGCCATGTGGTTGAAGACAAAGGCATGAGTCTGGAGGAGGAGCAAAGGCAGAGCTCTATGAGAAATAGCAGCATCCATTCATTTCATAACAGCACCTCCGACTCTGCTGGTAAAAAAGAGATGGAAGCTTGGCCCGGCCTGGAGCACAGGGCAAACCGTCGCAGGTAGCACCCTGCTTTACTCCTTGAACAGAGAAGTGTTATTTACCAAAGCACGTTCAGCCTACTTTCATGGACTATATAATGTAGCATTCTCCAAGCCAGGGCTTGGCAGATGTGGACCAGAGGCTGCAGTGCTGCCATCAGCCCTGGAGTAACATCCCAGAAGAAAACAGCTCCTGGAAGACTCCACCATCACAGCCTGTGCTGGAAGAAGACAGCCTCTGCCAGACCTTCACTGTACTGTTTGTCTATGAAGGGATGGACACAAGCACCAGCAGGAGACACCTTCACCAGGATCAAAGTTTGGTTCACAGCGGTGAAGATATCCCTGCGTTTTAATGTCAAGTTATCAAAGTGAGTCATTTCAAGGCTGGAGCAAGCTAGAGCAACCTGTGCAGACATGGTTAGGCTGACTCCATTCAGTTCCAGGTGTTTCTCTACACCAGAAACTCAGGTGATACCAGTGACACGAGAATGGCATTGCATTGGATTTGCTCTGTGGAGCTGGGATCAGACTTTAACCCACTTTTCACACAGCTTAGCGTCTCCCCTCACCACCTCTTACTTGCTCCAGCCCCAAGCACTGCAATAACCAAGTACCAACAATTAAATTGCCTGAGAGGAAAAATGTGCATTTTTACAGTCTAGAGCTGGAGCCTTGTTCTCATGTTTCATGATGACAGAGGTTCTTTAAGCTGCACAAAGCACTTGCGTTAAGAGGCAAATATTATTATTTTCCCCTTTTTTTTTTTCCCTTTGGAGCCCAGAGCAGATGAGAGAGAATTTGTAATGTGGAATCAGATGTGTCCCTTAAAACAAGAAATCAATGTATCCAGTCCTCAGCTGATGTAGGATCAGATGGATCCTTCATAAGGGTAGAAGAATGGTCTTGACTTGGTGCTGGAACTGCAGCAGGAAAAATCTGTGGTGGGACACAAGAATCCCTTTATGATGGACTAAACACAAAAAAATAAATCAAATTTCTGAATCTTCCCTTTAGGCAAGTGTTTCTGGAGTGAGCATGCCTTCCCACGTGCTCTAACGCCCTTCCCTTGGCTAAAGAGGAGTGAGCTACGGTGTTTGTTGCACACACACAGACACGTAAATCCCACACGTGCTCTTTGGGCCTGTTTGAGGCACAGCTTCCCAGGCTGGATCATGTGCAAAGTGAAATCACCTGAAGAGTGTCGCTTTAAAAGCCACGGAAGTGCAGAGAGCAGCACCAGCAGCAGTCAATAGCAATTTCCACCGCTGGGTCGATACCATCTGATGGCTGTGTAGCTGTAAAGATTGTTTCACACACATATCAGGAGGTGGGCAGGGGCAGGAAAAGTGGAATTGGTTTTAATGATTGCAGGATTCAAAGTACTCCTGGCTCCCTCTTCTTCTTTCACAAGAAATACACGCACAAAGAGTCAGAAATCAAATTTCCAGCCCTGTCAGTTCCTATCACACCAGCTCCCCAGCTTGGCCTCCTTCCCAGTTTGCCAGGGAAGCTTCTCCTAATCCACTGAGAAATGCATTACCGGGAGATGAAGTTGCAGCCTGTGTCCAAACTTCCCCGCAGTTTCAGGTCATTAGCTCCACGGGCTTGGCCACAGAGCTATGGCAGAAGCATAGCACTCAGATTCAAACCCAAAGGGTTTCCGGATGATGGTAATTTGCACTATTTTACCTCCCCAGACACGAGCAGCATCTCATTTTGCTAGATACTGGATAGGCAGGGAATGGCAGGCAAGCACACACAGCTGAGCACAAAAAAAGGATGATGCCCATTCTGCAGAGAAAATGTGTGAATAGCTATAGCCTAAAAAATAATAGCGCATTGTGTTTCTGTTGCCTCATTAAAGTCCTTTTCAGCCAGTGACTCCAGGGGCAACACATGAACAAATGTGTCTTGGCCAAAGTTAAGAGCATTGCTGTGGGATGAAGGAGGCCAGTTCTGTGGCCTGGGGTTCCCTGGGCTGGCCCCGCGGTCCCGGCTCTGCTCTTTGGCTCCCGTAAACGTGCTGAAATCCCAGTTGCTGCTTCTGTTTCCCTTGCACTGTCTGTCTGTCTGCCTCCTGCCCGAGGCATGGACTCTTTCTTGAAGGATTTCACTAGCTGGAGCTCTGATCTCTGCCCGGAAAACCTCTCAATTGCTCCTGCGGTAAATGAAAGCCAAGACTGTGTCTGCTTTTCAGAAAATAAAGAACATTCATTTGATTCATTGTCTTCTAACTCATTAATTCACTGACATCTAAACACAAACTTCTCCCTCACCATCACATAAATAAGCAAGATAACTTTCCGAGGAGCTGAGCCCCAGCAGTGTCTCCCTGGACCCTTAGCGCCTGGGTACCAGCGGGAAGCGGAGCTGGGCATCTTCAAGCATCTCTCTCTGAAAACCAGGACAAAGCCGTCTCCCCACAGTTCATCAGGTTGTGCCAGATGGACACAGCCTACCTTCTCTGCTCCTCAGATCATTTCATGAAACACAAGTCACTCCTGTCTTACATGCCCATCACAGAATATTTTATTGACACCCTTGTTTAAGCCTCATATGATAAATGAGAAGCAAACACAATAGCCATAGGTGTGTGCTGCCAAGGGGGTCTGTCTTTCACCTTATAGGATGCCACATGAACCTGTGCTTGTGTAACACGTGCACACGTATCCTTCCCTCTCTTTCTCCCAGCCCCTAAAACATCAACCTCTATTTGCTGCAGCTTTTTTTTCTTTTTTTTTTTTTTTTTTTTTTTTTTTTTTAATAAATACCCGAGCATTTCAGGGCCTGACCACCAGCTTGATTCCTTTATGGAAGGAACAACACAATATCCACAGTGGTTAGAAGCACATTCCCAAACTCCCAGCCTTCAGAGTCCTTTTAGAAGCAGAAATTGCAGGTAACAGTACCCAAATCTTGAAGCCTAGAAATGGTGAATGAGGCAGAGCTTCACTGCAGGGGCTGGAGAAACTTAAGAGGGGCAGGCTGCAATTAGTAGGGATTGCTGAAGTTTTAAATCGACAGAAAACCAGCTGGGGTTCAGCCACCAAAGCTACTATTGCTCTGGATCCAACTTCACAAATAGGTTTTTTCCTGGGAAGAAATATAAAGAGAGGCATGAAAAAAGGGAAACACATAATTTCAATATTTTTAAACAAGGCATCTTGCTGTTTTGGTTTGAAACACTCCTGGTTTATACTTCCTCCTTTCAGATGACCTGCCGAGTGTGCTGCCACCACCATCCCTGACCCCTACAGCCATGCAGGGGTGGACACCGCAGCCCTCCATCCACCAATGCTGCTGGGAGACACGGGGAGGGTGACAAACACAGTGGACAACAAACAAAACCTAATCCATAGGATTACTGCAGCACATTAGCTCAGCAGAGGGAGGTTGACACATCGCAGTGGACCTCTGACCCTCAAAGAAAGCTGGAAAACAAACTCCTTTTCTCTCCACATGCATATGACACTGATGGCGAGGCCATGTGCGCCCTTCAGCCTGGCCAGCAATGCAGAAGAACCTGCAGATGACGAAGACTTGAAATTCAGAGTTGTCGAGGCCACCCTCATCAACTAAAGCTACCCTGGTACTGTGCAGGTGGAGGAGCTTCGGGAATTTCAGGTCAATGTCTGCCTGGCCTCCAGGAACCACACACACATCCCAGGAGAGACCCCTGGACACCCCCTTGCTGTCTCCCCAGTGAGTTTGCAGCTTTGCTAATTAGTCACCAAGCCGGAACCCACTACAGTAAACCAAAACATCACAGAACTCTTGATGCATTAAAAAAAAAATCCCCAAATTATTATTATTATTATTATTATTGTTATTATTGTTTGTCTTTTGGGTCACATTTTCAGATCCCTGCAAAAATAAAGTGGAAGATCCTTGTAATGGTGCAAGTCCAGAGGCTGGGACTTTAAATAAAATCCCACGCACAGGGAGATGCTCAAGGCAGTGGCGAGCACAGCTTCTGCTTTGCTTGTGCTCGACCCTGCAAAAGACTGAAAGGGCTCTGTCTGCTCAGCAGTCAAAGGAAATCTTTGTCGTGACTTGATCCCCGATACCCGAGTGAAAATAGCTGAGATTGGCATGTTCATTAGGCTCACAGGTAAAAGGCACAGTAAGCAGCAAAACCCAAAATAAATAGTGAGAGTTGACAACACCGAGTGAGGGAACCTTGAATGAGAAATAAGAGACAATTTTGAACAGTGAGGGTAGTTAATCACCAGGTCCGGTTACTAAGGGAAATGGCAAATTCATCATCAGCCAGAGGTCATGCATGGAGACTGGATGTCTTCCAAAAGGCGATGTTCTGCTTCAGGATCAAGTTTTTGGGTTCAAGAGCATCTCTCAGAGGAGAATAACACCCTCCGTCACCTCCTCGGTGGGTGATGCTGCCCTGAGCTGCCAGGCGAGTGGGCGAGGGTCACCATGCTGCAGAGCCCCCCCTCTTGCCGCCAGCCCGCCACAGCCCAGCTCCCCCAAGTCACGCCAAGGCTGGCTTGTGGGGTCCGGCCAAGCGCCGGAATCCTGTGCTGACCATGGCCCTTCTCCAGACACCCCGCCTGAGCCAGGCTTCACATCCTACACCCTGTCACGCTCAGCCCCGGCATGGCAAGCTGTGCCGCCACGCTCCCTGCCCAGCGTGGCCAGGGAAGCAGGATAATGATCTCAGTTTTTTTTCCTTTACTCCTTTTAGTCTCTGCATCTGCTCCTTCCTTCCTTTAGCTGCTGCACAAAACCAAGCCCAAAATACAGGCTCTAGCTTCTGTTTACCCTTTCAGGCAGTTTCCCTGCTGCCCAAGATGCTGATTTGAACTGACCTCTCTCTCAACACCACCTTGTCGCTAACTCAGCTCCCCATCCCTCCTTGGAAGCAGAAACAAAAATCCAAGGGCAAAGCAAAGCATCCTTGGCATCCCTGATGTGCTCCAGCATCTCCACCTCCTAACCATCATGTGGGAGAAAAAAGCAAAATGGATCAGAGTCTAACTTCCAGCTTTGATTTCAGACATGGAGAGCAGAACGCCAGGTCATCATGGCACCGGAGCCCATGCATGGAAGTGACTCCCCACATCCCAAAGGACAGAGCCGTGCTCTCTACCCTCCTTCTGCACGAGCCAATATGGCGAATTTAAAGAGGTTTCAGAAGAAAGCAGATGCCTGCAACTCATGCTGCTTCCCTGCCCCTTGTAAATCCAGTCTCTCGAGTGAATGGCTTGTTTGGAGAGAGCCCTCCGTTTGTTTGTCTGGGCTCTAGTGATAATAGCTCTAATTTATCTCAGAGCTGGGCAGGCATGGCTAATGTGTTTGAGTATTTAGAAGCATTACAGAGGTTTCATTTGGTCAATTGTTTCTTGAAATCCTTTCCCACACACAGACCAGCCATGCAAAGGTGGAACCGCTCCACCGTGGGCAACACCGGGAGCTGCAGCCTGTGCCACCAGCCTGGGAAGGACACACATGCCAGGGCCGCTGGATTCTCTGAAGATGAGCCACTGTAATCCCACAGCCCTTAGTGCCCCATCTTGGAAATGAAAGACCAAGCAGCCAACCTTTGCAAGGGACAATGACAAGACAGTCTGGAACATGCCACCACGCCTCCTCCTGCTTAGACCTTCTAACTGTGTTTGCTCCATCATCTGTCTCCTCTGTGTAGACACACTCCATCTCAGCCCAGACTTGGTTAGACAGGGTTAGCTTGGCACCTGCACTGGGAAATCCAGCACAATTGGCCAACGCATTGTACCTAATCTTAAATTAACCCTTCCTGCGCTCCGAGGTCCATTCCAGCTATAACCAGACACCAGCTGAAGACCCTTGAAGCTGGGTCCCAGCAGAAGGTGTTAAGCCGAGTCAGTGTTGGGGAATGGTGGGACCAGGTCACAGATAGAACATGCAACCCAACCACAGTTACTCACAGCTCGAGCCTACCCGACCGAACACGCTACTGCGCATCCCCTGTGCTGTGCCACCTGCCCTGTGCATGCTCCGGCCTGTGACAAATGCAAGGTCAATCACTTTCATGGAGGTTTCCGCAATTCTCTTCGTGCCATTTCAGCTAATTTTAGCTGCGAGGCCGTTACCAAGGTTCAGCTGACTGGTGGCAATTTATCAGGTCACCCTGTTGGGGCCGGGAGTCTGAGCCAACTCTGCTCAACCTTTTCCGAAGGCGGGAGCAGAAGCATCGAGAACCAGACCTGTTGTACAGCAACTGTAGCCCCAGAGCAATTTAACAGAGTGTTAGTACGAGCAAGTCCATGTTGCTCCCTATGCCAGTCCTCCATGCCACCCCATGCACCAAGGTGCCACCAGTGCCAGGGCGGAGTGCGTCGGGCATCGCGCAGCTGGGAGGAAATGACGCTGCAGCTCCCCAGCTGCAATCACAGGGCTAATTTGTAGAGGCCAAATGTAATTACTTACCCTGGCACACAGCCAGGACACCAAGGTTAACACTCTTGCTCTCCGAAGAGTGCCAGGGGAACGTTAGAGGGATGCTGCCAAGTCATCTTATACGCCTTGACTTCAGGTGTTGCAAACAGCAAGCTTTAGCAAGGGCCAGGTGGGTGGAAAAGGGTCGCCATGTAATTATTTTAAAAAGCAAAACAAAAGAAGGGGGCTTGCTTTCTGCTTGGCTGCTTGGGTTTATTAACTCCAACTTTACTCTGCTGCACCAGGGACCCAAGTACAACAGCCCTGCAGAAAAGCAAGGGCTTGCAGACGCATCCTTTGGTTGCTGTGGAAAGTCTCAAGCTTCTCTTGGCTTTGCTAGAGAAATCTACCAAGGCCTTGAAAAAATGTTGCTTCATTTCTGTCCCTGAGCACCCTGTCCCTATGCTGGCCTTGGCAATGTCTGATCCGTCGTCTCCTAGAGCACGGGCTGGCGCAGACACCACGTCTCTGCCGCACCGGCCAGAGTGAGTTCTCAGCTTAACAGGCTCCTACAGTGCTGGCAAAGTTTCTCATGGCTCTAATTTATTTATTTTTTTTTTACATGGGTTTCAAACAGATTGAAATAACCCTGGTCAAAAATAAAAGCCACCAAATTTAGCTTTCCTTCCCTCTTCCCCCCACCTCCTGTTTCCTGGAGTATTTGCAACAGGCAGCTGGATGGGAGGTTTTTCCCCAGGGGTTTTGTCTGTTATTTATAAAGCTTTGATGAAAAATGCAAAAGGAAGGGAAAGAAAGAAAGAAAGAAAAAATCAACTTCCAGGTGACCTCTCCACTTCAGCAGCAGCTCCGCTCCCTGCAGCGCAGAGGCATCGTGGCAGCTACGGCTTCAGGGACCACATCCAGCATCCTTTGGGGTCAGTGCAACCCTGCCCTCTGGATGTAGCAATGAGGATACAGCTCCCTTCATTTAAAGCTTACAAGTTCAGAAAAAAATATCACAAAACCCACACGTCTTAGCAGTGTTGTGTTACTTGCTGGTGTCCCTGGAGCTTACTGGTCTGGAGGACTTCCCAAAAACTGTTAGTGCAGGACCTTGGAGGAGCTGGGCTGCTGTCCCCTCCTGTTTTTAGGGGAAAGCGAGGAAAAAAAGTCACAAATACATCCTTCCCAACTGCCTCACTGCCAGGATAAGAGCAATGCAAGTCCCACAGTGCCCAGAGCTGATGTGGGCATCTCGTGTCTGCTGATGAACCAAAAATCCCAAATAAGTGAAAACCTCCGTGGCCTTCGCTTTAGTCTGTAAACCTGCACAGGAGAGTGCAGGGCAGAATGCCAACTCCTGTTCCCTCTGCAGGTCGCCTTTCCAGCACGAGGGTAAGGACAAGCATGGCAAGATGATGCCCAACACAGGAGCATTAACCCGTGCTCCCCACTCCAGCGACTGGTGGAGGGAATGCTGCAGAGGTGCAGGTGCAAAGTATTTATCTGTATAGACATGTATGTACTATGGCATGCATACAACACGTATTGAGATAAATAGGATTTTGAGAACAAACATTTCATTTTCAAAGTCACTACGTGACAACAAGTTAATTATCTATCATATCATCTCTCAAACCCAAACATTTTGAAAGCTAGGAAATAACTAATTAAGATGGTCATAAATCTTACTCTGTCTCACAAGCCCATTTTCCTAAGAAATAGGAAGAAATATATATTTCATCACAATGCAACATCCGTAGCTCTGACCTGAGATATTAATGACTAGCTCACGCGGTTTCTCTATCTAAACACTTTCTTGCAAAGGTTACCGTAAGGTAGCACAGGATAATTATTCGTTAACGCTCTCCTGGCAACCTGGCTTCCAATAAATCTGTAGACAGAGATATTTAGGAGAGAAAAAAAAAAAAAAAAAGACAACACTGAGATCCTCTCGCCTAACACAAACCACGTGACTTCCTCAGATCCATTTTGCTTTGAACCAGAGAGAATCTTATAGAGCAACATAATTAACGGCTCCTACGTAAAGCTTTGCTCCCTCTTCCTCCTCCAGAAAACTGCTCCTTGCACCCAAGCAATCTGTGGATTGCTTAACCACAGCGCTGGCAAACAGCTGACCGTGTCTAGAAGACAACTTCAGATTGATCCAGGATAGATAAATCCGCTACAGAAGATGCACAAAGCTAGGCCAGAGCTACAACACCATTAACATGCCCAACACGACTGAATCGCTTAAGGACTAGAACAGGGAGGAAATTTCAATGTCATTTTTTTTTTATTAGAACATGAAACGCAGGTGAGAGAACAATTCAAGCAAGGCTTTGAGCCTGGAACCATCTTCAACAAGAAAAAGATCTACACACTTAGCATCAGGACTAAAAAGGAAAAGAAGATGGAGTGAGGGAGAGATCAGCAACAGAAGACACATCTAGAATCAAGAAATACAGGAACAAAATGAAACTTGTCAGGACTCAGGCAGAGTCAAACCTTGAAGGGGAGACAGAGACATGGCAAAATGGTTTTCATCATAGAAGGAGAGCAAGTGGCAAAGTACGGCTGCTCTGCACTCATGGTGGAGGTCTGTGGTAGGGTAGTGGGGACACGACCCCAAGAATAAATGAGTGCCTGGTGAGGGCAAAGGCAAGGAAAGCACATGTAGAAATGGCAATGGTCCTCACCCGTATGATGGTCCAGAGCAGAGGGAAGCAGAGGCTCCTCAAAGGCCATCACTCAGAGCCTGCATCCAGAAGTCACTCTCCGTGACAGCAGTTAGCAGATGCAGGACCTCCCCTCAGCTCTGCAGAGTTGGTGGGCTGATCTCAAGAGCCTGCAAAGCCTCAGAACAAGTTTTGAAGCTGGGATCTTTTGGGATTCCAAGCTCACTGTATGGAAAATGAGCCAAAAATGCAACATGGCTCTTGCAAATTCGGGTTTTAGTGGGCAAACCCCCAAATCACCTTTCTAGATGAAAGGGGAGGGCCAGCTGGGGAAGACTTCACTGCAAGGTACCCCATGGGACACATCCCATCTGGGCAGGAGGATGGGGACCGTAGGACAATGGACTGGGAAGCAGAGAGGGGCAGAGCAGGGTGAAGCTGAAGTGTTGCAGATGTGACCTGCAAGACCACACATTTCCTTCAGGCGCCTCCAGCCCAGCAGCTGCCAAACCCCAACCCACCTCTAAGTCCATGAGCCAGGGCCATGGCAGGAGCAGAAACCCCTGGCCTCAGGGCCGACTTGGCTTTGGTGCAGACCAGGGTGGGAATTCAAACAGAACTGAACAGAGTGCTACATCCAGGGAGGCTCTTACACTGATGGAGCTGGCCCTAATTTTGTGAAGGCCATTTTCAAGTGAATTTAAGCTAAAGAAAAAAAAAAAGGCCTGTTTTATACTGGAATTAAGTGTCTAGACAGACCCCTCCTGGTGTAACTGGACCTGCACGTACTGATCGCGATACACCTGATAAAACTTCCCATGTAGACAGGGACTAAGAAATACTTTGGCAGAAATTCCAGCAGGAGCCATTTTAAAAGTCTTTAATCTCGAGAATTACTTACCCCATGTAATGAAGTCTTCATTATGGCTGTTCATTACATGGACCCTAAACACCAGAAAGCAAGAGGATTTTCTTTGGCATTAGGACAGGAATCCACAGTGTAGACAAGGCTGGCCCTCAGTGTGAGGCCATATCTCCCTCTAGCTGCTGGTCCTGGGGACTCAGCAGCCTTTGACCACCCAACGCCTGCAAAAGGTCCCCTCCGACCTCTCCTACCTGCCGGTGCTTCCAGTGTGGCAGGTCTTGGGGTCACTTCTTGCTGGCTGCAGTGCTCCTTCCAGCAGCACAAAGTAGCTCAACTTTTGGAGAGGACATATTCAAAAAGGGGGTTGACAGGCTAAGAGTAAAAGCCACAAGGTTGATGGCTTCTTCAAAATAAGCCAGCTGGATGAGTAAATGTGGCATGCAGAGAGCCCAGAACCCTCTGCAGAAGAGACATCCCACAGCCAAGATACTGGTGGCTTATCACGCTCTTAACCCAGCTAAAAACCCCCCAAAACCACCTCCAAATTTCTCTCTCCAGTGTATAGCAGAATCCAAGCAGTGCTTAACATCACACTGGCCTTCCCAGAGACACGTTCTCCAGACCAGTGGCCCCAGGTCTCCAACCTGCCATTACCATGTTGCTACTAGAGCTCGCCATCAAAATGCCACCATCATCACTATGATGTCCCAGCAAGAACAATCCCAGAGAGGAGCTCATTCCTGGGTCCTTGGAGGTGGGTTGCTTAAAGATCAGTGAGTTTTCCTTAGGGGTCCATGAGAAGGTAGAAGGGTCAGTAAGAGAAGGGAACCGGCACAGTGTCCCTCTGGAGTTCCCATGGGAATGGCTGGAGGAGACGGCACCTTCCAGAGCCATGCAGAAGGGAGACCAAGAGCTTCAGCCGCTCCGTGTCTCACAGGGCAGCAAAGAAAGCTGCTTTTTTGGGACACCTTTCTGTTTTTTGAAGAACTGGATGGGAACCTTGATTTAGGGGGCTGGAGCCTGGTGGCTGAAAGATGTCTTTTTTGTCACATGGGTCAGAGTTGGCCTGGCTGGTCCCACTGGCATTTTCAATGGTCAGATCTTATATGTTCAGATCTGAAGGGGAAAACTTGTGCAAACCCTTCAGCCAGCCACTGCTTTGCAACATTGGAGAGGTATGTATGCGTGAAGGAGAGATTTCTCCTCCTGCCACAAAGTCAGCAGCAACGACTCCTCCCAGCACGTGCCAACCAGGAATCCAAACGATCCTCAACAAAAAAACCCCACTTTCCTTAACTGCAGCTTATTTTCTTCAGAGGTACCTAGACATGTAAGTACTCTAGAAGTGCAACAGTCTTTGAGGAACAAGAGCCAAAGAGCAGCAGGAAAAAGTCAACATTTCCATGACTAGAAAGGGTCCAGCTAAAACACTCACTACCCTTGAACCTCTAGAAAAATGCTCCTTGAGCACAGCAGGAACCTTATCAGCTCTCCACAGCACAAATACAATTTCCAGCACCGATCATTTCTCTAAGCCAAACCCACAAGTGAACTAAAATGGGACTTTACCATGCAGCTGTGCAGACCCTGAGGCTCCTTCTCATCCCTCCGGTCAGGCAGGTTATATGGGCAGGAACTTGCCTTCACACTATTCCAGAGAGGCACTGTGGGACAAATGTGACTTCAAGCCACCTTCCAGCCTTGGGCTGGGGAAAGTCTCAAACCTCCGTTAAATCCACCTTGCTTCTCCCAGGATCTGAAAGCAGAGTGTCCACGTGAAAAGCCATGGCCCCAGCTCTGCTCTTCCCCCTAAGCAAAAGCTGGCTCTCCAGAGCCTCTCTGCAAGATCTGTAGAGACGTAAGAGAGCCTTCTCATGTCACCTGAAGGTCCCTTTGCATTGCCAGTGTCATGGCGAGCTGGCTCCAGCCTGAAGCCAGCTGCAGCCCACATCTGCGACAGACCCCGGCAGGACCCGTGTGTCTGAACAGCCACGTGCACACACGCAGACACACGCAGACAGACAGACAGACAGACAGACAGACACACACACACACACTTGTGCACAGTGTCCACCTTGCAAAGTTTCCCCTGGATTTTTGTTACCATGTCATCTATTAATTACCTAATTACATCTTCTAATTATGGGATTCCTCCTGTATTTATACTCATTACATAAATGGCGGCAATTACACTAATTAGGTTAATGATACAGGATAACAGTCTACAAATTGCTTTAAAGGGACACTCTCAAGGCACAGAGGCCAAGGATGCTCCCTGGCAGGTCAGCTGGCGGGTGGCACGCAGACATGCTCCTTCACTCCGCTTAGCTGCTGCTGGTGCTGGTACCTCCTCGCATGGCCTTGACCTGAGCACTGGGGTTGCTGCTACAGGACCTTCCTCTGCCTCAACAAACAGCGGTTCCAAAGAGAGCTACCAGGGAGATCAGGAAGCAACACTCTGCCGCTTCGCTGCTAAATGGCTTCTCCTGAAAACCATGGTTCGCTATTTAAGTGTGACCCTCTCTAAGTTGGAAAGCCAGAGGAAGCGTTGCAAATATTTCTTTGCTGACTGTACAGAGGCCTGGGAGGAGGAAGGCGGAGTATGCGCATCCTTCCAGGCTCTCCAGCACCGCTTCCAAACACACCCCAAAGTCGTTGAGTCCTGCTCAACTGAATGCAAACCAATCTCTTGCCTAGAGGCTTTTCCAAAATGGCAGGTTTGCAGAGAGGAAAATTCAGCTCTCTTGGTGCTCTGCACAGCCAAGCGTGTCCCCAGGGTGGAAGGTGAGCCACGCGAGGCTGGAAGGAGCCGGGTTTGCTGAGTGCCCTACTTACCCAGATCTGCTGGAGGCTGAGCAGCACGTGACTCCATGCTTGCCCCTATATCTCACCCAAAAGGATCCTAAACCAGCGCCAAGCTCCATTACTCTCTGGAGCAGCCTCAAGCACAGAGAGGAAACTTTCTCGCTTGGATTCGAATGCAAGCACTTCTCCGGTGGAACACGGGAGCCCTTTGCAGCACTTTGGAGCGTGATGAATGGCCCTTTGTCCTGTAGCCACTACAGAAAGAGAATGTAATTACCCAAACTGGAATGTGGCCAGGACGCAATTTTACGCTGAACGAATTTCTCCCCCCCCCCTCCTTAAAGTGTTTGCAAATCCCCCTTTAAAGATAAAATCCTGGAATAAAATCCAGTGCTTGCTTCAAAATTGGCCCAATTCCATTATAAGTCAACTGAAGAACTCCATTTTGCACCTTTAAGGCCACGGAGCTCTCGATGTTGCGCAAGAGATTTCATTATTGGCAAGGTTGAGGAATGCTGATTTCTGCTACTGAACTGCTGTCTTCGCCCTAAACTATATCCCTGTGTCAGCTGCCCAAAGACATGTGTAACCAGGTCCATTTTCTGAAAGATATACAGCTGCGTCCGGCTTTATAGCCTGTTCCAGCAGGACATGGCTGGCACTTCCAGTGGAGCAGGCTGACCGGGCTCCACTCTAACAGGCAGGGTCTATGGCTCCAGCGGGAGTCTTGCAGGAGCATATATTGATTGTAAATAATGTCTCAATATCCTATAGTAGGTCATAAATCAAAAAGGGGTTGAAATATCTTTTCTCCGAGGGATTTTTTTTTTAAAAGGAGCCTATTTCTTGTTTAGCAGTTTTCTTTGCAGAGTTACTGCATCAACCTCTTACCCCAAGTGCCAGGTTTGAATCGTGGCCAGCGATCCCTGCTTGACCTTCCCCAGGGACACGCAGCAGCTCTGTGATGGATCCAGGGCCTGGGTGTCCCCTGGGAGGACAGTCACATCTCCCGCCCGGGCCAAACCCCTCGCCCCAGGTGGTGCCCCTTGCCTTGTGTGTGCCTTGATGAGCAAGCCAAACCCTGCAGCAGCCACATCTCCTCCAGGTACAGACTACAGCTTCAGAAAGAGTCTTGGACGTAACAGCATTTGAGATGCTCACTGTGCAGATGGGCATCTAGCAGGGGGTGTAAGAAGCAGAGATGCTCCCCAGTGGTACGGAGCAACACCATCTTCGACTTCTCTGCGGCTTGTTTGACTGATACCAACCCAGAAAATAAAAACGAGCTTGCTCCACTAAAGTCATCAGCCTTTCTCCAGTTCCACAAGTCATGACAGATCATAGAATCATAGAATAGTTGGAAGGGACTTTAAAGATCCTCCAGTTCCACCCCCCTGCCATGGGCAGGGACACCTCCCACTAGCCCAGGTTGCTCAAAGCCTCATCTAGCCTGGCCTTGAACCCCTCCAGGGATGGGGCATCCACATCTTCTCTGGGCAACCTGTGCCAGTGGTCCCTCTGAAAGCCTAACCATCAACCCAAACCTCTCCCTTCCCTCTTTGGAAAAAAAGAAACCCCATGTGCCTCCAAACCACATGTGCTGGCACAGCAATGCAGCCGAAGGAACAACCTCAGGGTTTTGTCCTGTCAAACACGCCAATGAAACTGCCACCGGCCCGAGGCTCGTACCCACACATTCTACATGGAACATGGGACAGAAGCAGCCTCCAACCCCTGTGCACAGCCCCGCAGCAGTCACCTCCTCCACGGTCATGACATGCAGACCAATTTGTCATGGTTCAGGGCAGAGACCCCTTTTTTGTCACATCTCCGTAGAGCCCTGTCACAGTGAGGTGGCATGTCCAGGTCTCTGGGTGCTCCCAGAGTGGAGTGACTGGGAGGATGAGAGCTGGCCTGAAGGCAGGTCCTTCCCTTCTTCCAAACCTTTCCACTCTGCCAAAAGTGTCTTTCCATGATACTCAGCTCCTCCAGTGTGGGAAAGGAAGCGCCCGGGGAAGCTTGTGGGGACACATTGGCAGTCTGTCTTTCCCCCCCTCCAGAATAACGCATCCTGGGTCCGCTGCCTTGCAAAATAGCAGTTTCTCAAGTTGCTGCATTATTCTGGAGGTGGGAAAGGGGAAAAAAAAGAGCAGCTTACTTTGGGCCATTTTTAGGGGCATTGGGCAGAGGGAACGGAACACCTGGCAGAAGGACAGAAAAAACAAGTTTGTTGCTTAGAAAGTCCCCTAAAATGACCCAAGCTGAGCTTCCCTGTTGTGTGATGCTGTGTGGCACTTGGGGACACTTCCAGTCCCTCTCCCAGCATCTCTTGTGTGCCACCAGCATCCTGCACAGGAGTCGGGGGGACAGGCCACCCCGATGGCCACAGGCAGCAGGACACAGTCCCACTGCTCCCCGTCCAGTGCTGCCATGGCAGGACGAGGGCAATATCGATTTCCCCGAGTCCAAGAAGTATTTGAGTTTGGCTGGCAATAAAAATCATGCCTAGAAAAAGGTGCAGCAGGATCTCTTGGGACTGAAACGAGAGCTACGATCTGCAAAGAAGCCAAGAGGGAATAAAAGGGAAGGAAGGGTGGGAGGGGAAGAGCATTTACCTGCACAAAAGCAAGAATGTTGACAATAACCCAGCTCAGCTCCGGCTTGCACGGGAGACTTTGGAGAAGGGGGTGGGAGGCAAGGTGGGAAATTACCAGGAGCTTAAGCAAATATATATGTAAAAATTAAAAAAATAAAATAAAACTGTATCAGCATTGACTAATAATTTCCGGGCTCTGTGCAGATGTCATTAATGACCCTTTTTATTCATGCAGGAGTTCCCAAAGAGGAGCATAATGTTCCATTAGTAATAATTGAGAAAGTCTCCTGTCGGGATTATGTCAAAACCTAGAGATGCTGCTGCTGCCAAAACATTTTGGTGACAAACGCATGAAGCGTTTGACAGAAGGTGCCACAGCAGGTTGAGGCGGCTTCAGAAGGGGAATCCTAGGAGGAGAGAAGAGGTAGGAGACAGCAGCAGGGTGAGAGCTGAGCTCCAATTTACTCCAGGAACGTGGCTTAAGGCACGAGCCCACCTACCGCGACAGCTTCGCTGTCACGTTGGCACCTTGGAGATGCTGCTGGGGACTGCTGAGGATTTCAACTGACCCATCTCCTCCCTCACTCCCCAGATTTTGCAACACATCTGCAATATATACTGCAATATATGCCATGGCTCAGCACCACTGGATCCTTTCATCCAGGGACGACTGTGTCCTCAGCTCCCGGGGAAGGGCAGGGCTGTTGCAACACCCTGAACATTTCAGCCCCCGGGCCAGCAAGGGCTGGGGACCACTGCAGTCACAAAGGGCAAACTGGGGACAAAGCCCCTGTAAGCAAGTAACCCAACGTGTTCCATTTGAACAGGATGGAGAAAATATCTGGTGATGCAAGTGTTTCGACCTACAGCAAGGCTGGACAACACCTCTTTGAACTATGAAACACCAACAGAATTCAGACAAATGGGAAAATAAGTTCCTTCTACCAAATCTTTCCCATTTACAATCGGGATATCTCTTTTCACAGCTCCTCCTTCTGCACAGCCCGGCATGAGGAAGCACCTATGAATCAAGAATTACGAGCCATACATCTCCAACGCACTGTACAAAACCGTGCAAGCACTGTCCCGGCTGCAGCGATGCAGCTGGGTGAGCCCAAGCCAGAGCACCCCAAAGTCAGCGTTATACACAGCCACGGACAGAAAGAAAGGTTTGTCACCACTGTATTATTTGCTCCTTTTAGAGAGGGGAGCTATTTGAAGCCAGGCATCATGTAAAGCCATGAAATTTGAATTTGGATCCAGAGCTGGAGTCTAAAAGCCATCCCAGTTTGCAGGGGTTGGTTCAGGCTCATTTCTAGTCCCTAGACCACAGCAGAAGGGCCTCTTTCCCCAGGGCAGGAGCAGAGCAGCTGGTACTCTTCAGCCCAGTTAACAGCCGAGGTCTGGCCACTGCAGCCGAGGGCTGCTCCAGATTTGTTTTCTAGTGGTTTTATTAATTGAGAGCCTGCCAATGTGTTAGCAAAGAGAAATGCACACTGGCCTGATTCTCCCCACCCCAGCCCTGCCTTGCACCACAGCAAAGAGCAAATCTGCTGCAAGCTGGAGTGAAAACCCCACTGAAGAAGAGCGTGTGCTGGAACCGCCTTGCTGGGGAACAGAGCCGGGGTACATCCCAAATGGATCCCACTAGGGCAACCCCCTTAGAGACACAAAATCACAGAACGGTTTGGGTTGGAAGGGACCTTGGAGATCATTGAGTTCCAACCCCCCTGCCATGGGGAGGGACACCTCCCACTAGCCCAGGTTGCTCAGGTCCCACCAGACCAGGCTGCAGGTCATGTCCCCCAACACCTGCAGGAAAGCCGCTGCTTCTAGCCCCACCACAGCGGCCTCGCAGAGTCGGAGGCAGAAGTGCCATTGAAAAGAGCGTGAAGGCTGATTGCTGTAATTGAGCCTACCAGGGGAATTTTGGTCTGTGGGAACGCGCTGTACATCCCAGCCTGCAGGAATAAGGGTGGAGAATAGCCGAGCTGTTCCTTTCCAGGACTAATGATGATGGGTTTTTGCTAGGACTCAAACTGGCATGGATGAGAGCTCCTGCAGAGCACGGAGTCAGCCAAATTAAGTGCTGGTCCTCCCTTGGAGAAATCCAGTCGAGAAGAGTTAGTCACAGGATGCTGCCAGCCTGGGTGCAGGCTGCGCAGAGGAGGAGGCGGCAGGCGAGGAGCCCTGTGTCCTCAGTGGATTCCTGCTGAGGATTCGGCTCACTCTGGTCTTACAGCCCATGGCTATTTAGGAGGCAAGAGCCCAAGCAGCGGTGACAGAGTGATTCAGGAGATGTGGGCAAGATGATGCTCAGGTATCTCTCATCACTTGGAGCTACAGGGCAGGACTTGCGTGGAATTAAGAGCAGAAGAGGGAAAATACATAGCCCTGCACCTTTGCATGTGCAAGCACATATATGCACATTCATGGGTACGGAGAACCTGCACCGCAGTCAGTGCCATTTTCACCTTTTGTCCCCTTTTTTTGGGTTCTGCTGGCCTTATAAAATGTATTTCCCTGTGTATTCATATGAGCTTACTCCAACATACGGTCAAATATCTGCTAATTGTTTACTGACCATTTCTTACTGGCTGAGGGTAAAGGATTTAAACGCTGGCTAAATGGGAGATGCAGGTCCCATCTCAGAGGTCTGAAAGGTGAACGTGGCAACCGCATTGCTTTCTTGCCTAGCTTGAAAAATTATTACTAAAAGATTTAACACGACTGTAAATAAGTTTGTACCAAACTGACTCTTCATAACCGAATCCAGAGAGAAGAAACACAAGGAACACATTGCTGGTCCTTGTGGTTAATTACTGCCTTTTCTTTTGGGTGTACTTGGTCTGAAATATTAAATGCAGAAGAAACCATCTATTTTTCCTCCATAGCCTGTCAGCAGAGGAACTGAAATATGTTTTTCTCCCCCATTTTTTTTTATAAACAAGGAGTATAAACTGTTTTATAGTAACTAGATAAAATTACACTGTATTTTATTCAGTGGGGAAAAATATGGATCTCTGCATGGCGGTATTTCTCCTATCTTTCTCACTGACTGTACGTTAACATGATGACTCCACATAACTCAGTTTTGCAGAGTTGCCTTGGACATCTCTGAGCTCAGACGCTGCCTGGTCTGTCCCCGGGATGCCACCGCCAGGGCTGTCCCCAGAGTGGGTGACATGCATTTTCAAGACTCCTAGGGTTTGACATCCCTCCCCTCACACCCCAACAACTTGGGAAATATTTGGGCTAGCGGTTACAGATTTAAGCCTGTATTTCACATCCAGCCATTCACCTGCTGTGGCCCGCTATCACATGGTGACTTAGGGGAAACACCTCTTGGAGAAGGAGAACAACAACAAATCAGGAAAACGCACCAAATTTTCAGTACCAACAAAGCTATAAGACGACACCTTCTTTGCTCTGAAGGACCAAACCTTCTGCCACCAACACCAGCTATTCTGCTTCAGCTTGCTGAGACCTCCTGCCGTCTGCAAGCTCCAGATCTTCCACAAAAGCAGCAAATTTTGAAGGCAAGATTTCACAGCTGCAATGTTTCTCCCTTTGACACTGAACTCCCTCTAAGGACGTGCCAATATTTCAGAATCAAAATATCTCTTATAGCATCTTACGTCCATTCCTATGGTCACTCTGAAATTTTGTCTTTTCATCAAAATGTTAAGTAGAATCATTTTCCAGAGCTTTATATGGGATTAAAATTCAACATTTTCCATTGCTGCCTAGCAAACAGCCACCCTAACAGAGCTCACCCTAGCACCCAGGGTGGGAAATCCAGTGTCTTCTGTAGGAACCCGTTAAATTTTGACTAGAGTCAAAACTGGTGTGCCTGGGAGCTGGGTTGCTGTCATCCCACATTGCCCTACCTGCCATCCCCAGCAATGCCAGCAGCTGCCACCACTCAGCCCCTGTCTCACCCCAGGACATTGGCACCTGACTTGGTCAAACCCAACTGAAGATCTGGAACCACCACAAATTTTGCCGGAGCCGCCTGCAACCAGCGAGGAAAACGATCCCCTGATGTCCTGACCTCTGGGCTTCATCCTGCTGCCCAGCAGGACCTCTGGTGACAGCAGAGATGCTGGTTTTCCATCACCACTGCGGTGAGAAGGTAGATTGAGCTCTCCATCAGTGTCTTCAGCCCTTTAGCACGTGCATGGCTGAAAACCCATTTTTAGTTGAACTTCCTTGCAAACAGGCTCCCCCCACAAAATGCAAAGGGGGAGTGTGTCCAAATGTCTTTAACTTTCCCCACCAGGCACCGAACTCCCATCTCATTCACATGCAGAAATTCAGAAGCAGTTTCCTAAACAAACGAGATGGTTTGCAGCTTTTACCTGTAAAAAATACAAGATTAAAATTTTAATTTGGAGCTGAACAAGTCCATCCCTTTGCACTGTTTGCACAGCCCACTGCACCCCACAGCGATATCATCTCTTGTGCTACCAGAGCATCCTGCTGCTTCAGATGAAAAAGACTGACTTTTGTGATTATTTTTCAGTCTTGTTTTTCCAGAGGAGGAAAAAAAAAAAAAAAAAAAACAGAAAAAAAAAACCAACCCACCACCGACAACAAAAAAAAGAGGATTTAATCTAAAAGTTTCACAATGTGGAAGTCTCAGCTGCTCCTGCAGCGCTAGTGCCTGCTGTGCGGGGCCGACCCATGGGATTCTGGTGTAGGACGTGGTGCGGAGCCGGAGCAACGCTACCGCAGCATCGCCCGCAGAGGGAGCTTCCTCAGGGAGCCGGCCATGGTTGACATCTTCTCATCAAAAGTGTTGAGCTTTTTTTTAAAAAAAAAAAATCCCAGACAATATAAAATATTGATTTTAAAGTTCTTGTGGTTTTTGGTTTTTTTTGGTGTTGTTGGGTTTTTTTCCTGCCCCTCACAGCAAAACAGGCAGCTCTGAGTTAACCCTATTGGAAACGGATGTTTTGTGAGGGGGTGGGGGGGGAAGGGACGGGGAGAGAAATGCTTTGCCCAGCACTGCGTGTTTGCAGGCGGTTTTTAGTTGGATCAAATCAAGCAAATTGCAAACGATCACTTTTCAATTTCATTTTGTTATAATGAAAAGGGGGGGAAAAAAGCTAATATTTTAGTGAAAATAAGATTCCTCAGTCTGCCAGTGCTCAAGTGTTAAACAGCTTTTCAGACCTACTGGATACCACTCTGGGTTTGAAATGTGAAGCCCAACGGCTGTTTTTCTACACATTTTTAGTTTAATTTCCTTGCAAAGAGGCTCCCAGGCTCCAGTTACTTCTCTGTGAGATCTGCCCTACCCTTCAGGCACAGCCACAGGATTCCCACAGCTCCGTGGAGAAGGAACGTCCTTTTAATTCACTCTGTGGACGGCCCAATTAGCATCCCAGTAAATTATGACCTCGGGGAAAACTCGGGTCTCAGGACTCGGCAGGCAGCTGCGAAGGCAGCCGGCATGTCCTGCTTCCCCCAGCGAGCTGAGAAGATGGAGGGCATTTTCTCCACGAGATGATGGCGTTCAGGTGGCCGGGCAGCACAATTAGACAGGGAGAATTGTAGATTATCTCCGGTTTAGAGTTCCCTGATAGAAGGGAGGGGGAGAAACACAATCAAAACACGCTCAAATCGTTTGTTCTGCTGGTTCAAACTTCTGGACAAGGCGAGAGATAAGACACAGCTCCACCCCCCAGCTGCATTTGATCTATCGAGCTTTGAAATTAAACATTCTCCCTGCAACCGGCGTAATCGTGTCCTGGTGAAAACTGGAGTTTGGGGCTCTCTCTGCTCAAGCATGTTAAGAATGAAAAGCCCCAGAAGCGGCCGAGACCTGTCTGGTTCAGGTGCAGCACAGGCGAGGGATGCTCTTC
The DNA here is from genome assembly GCA_011057875.1 of Pterocles orientalis. Classification (NCBI taxonomy): domain Eukaryota; kingdom Metazoa; phylum Chordata; class Aves; order Pterocliformes; family Pteroclidae; genus Pterocles; species Pterocles orientalis. The sequence goes on from WKFP01014038.1 coordinate 141,793, forward strand.
ACCCCAGGTCCTTCCCTACCTGCAAGGCAGAGCCAAGAGCCCTTGTCTGCTTGGGCAAGGGGACCCACAACCACCAAGGAACCAGGCCAAGGATGTGCAAGGAATCCGTGACCCAGCAGGGACACAGCCCAGATGCCAGCATGGTCCACCATGAAGCTGTTCTGATGCCTCACCAACCTGTTACCACCTTCTTCCTCTTCTGAAGAGCCCTTCTTGGCAACTTGGGGCACATCTCCTAGGCTCTCAAGGTTTCTCGATGCTGGCTGTCAATGTTTCTGCAATGGGACATTCACTCCTTTTGCCAGCTCTGGATTTATCCTGCAGTATCTCCGTCAGTTTTGATGGACCTACTCTTTACCAGGTCATAATAGGAGGGGGGAGGGACTTCATCCCTTAACCATGAACCATATTTGCTTGTGTAACCATCAGATCTCCCCCCACCTTGAGCTTTTGCAGCTTTAAGATAAGGCACAACCTACTGTCCTTTGGTATGACCTTGCAGTGAGTTTTCGCAGCTTGAATAAAAAAATATTAAGAACGTTTCCTTGTATGAGCTGCAAATCTTTCACCTTTTTTCCCCAGTCCCTCCCAAAGGAGGAGAGGGCAGATGGGTAGCTGAGCACCAAACCATCCACTAAGCTTATTTCTAAAAACCCAGACCAACACTTGCTCCAGTCACGCCTTTTTTCCCAGACCCCATCTCCCATTTATTGGAGTTTTTTGCATGCCAGCCCTGTTCTCCAGCACGCTGGCCCTCTCACCTAGGCTGCTGCCATCTGGAAACAACCGTAGCCCCCTTCCACCATCCACCATGAAAACATGGAGCATCGCCCTGCGCACACTTACTCAACAAATCCTTTCAGTGCAACAGTGAACCTCTGGTAGGTGCTCTCCGAGTCTGAATTTCTGGCCACTTTTGCAGTCTCTAGCATTTAATGTAGATGATTCTCCCCCATTTATGAGACCACCCTGTCAACCACACCTGGTGAACCCAGGACACTCGGCTGCTGCTGTTTGCCTTCCCTGCACAAGATCCACTCCTCGGTGATGCGAGGAGATCCAACCGGGCTGGGACCATTTCCTTTGCAGCCACCTGTGTTACCTCTTCTCACTCCCTTGGTTTCTCCTAGGTTTTCACAGCTTGGCTACAGGTCCCGGTGCTTTTCTAGGAACCACAGCCTGAAAGCTGGATGATTCTCCCATTCCCCCTTTTCTCCCTTTTCAAAGATAGGTATATTTTTCTCTTTTCCAACACTCAACCATGATCACAGCTGACCTTCTTAAGCGGAAAAACAAATGTGATGTCACTTCTTTGGCATCATCTGCTGAGTGCTTTCCCTGTCTCCGCGTACCAAACCAACACCACTGCAGTCTTCCTGCAACTGCTGATGTACTGCTAGAGCAATCTCCCGTCACACTCGACATCCCCTGCTAATTGCATCTCACGATGTGCCTTGGCTTATCTGATCTCGACTCTGCATGTGCATTGCTGCACTTCTGCACTTTGTCTTCATGGCCTGACCTACTTTTCATTTTCCCCAGGTTTCTTTCTCCCATCCAAGCTCCTTCCCTACGCTTCCTCTCTCCTGCAGCACTGTAGTCTGAACTGTGCCCACAAGAAGCTGTGACTTGCTCTCGTTAACAACTTTTTCCTCCCTTACTTGTGCGTGATCTACCAGTGCTGGAGACCCCCGATCTGTACACAGGTCCAGCACTCTCCTTCCTTACCCTCTCCTGCTCCTCAGCACCAGTTCTGTCATTTCCCAGTGACTTGTAACAGGTCACCTTCCACTGCCACATGCCTAGCCAGCTTCTGCTGGGGGGTTACAGCCAGAAACAGGCTCTTCCCTGGCCATGCTCCCACCCTGGGTGATGGAGATGATCACCCACACACCCCCAGCAGTCGCTGGTTTCCCCAGGAACAGATATCCCACATCAACCCAATGCTGCTGCCAGCTGTTAGCTAAAGCCTCCTTTACCCCATGTGCTGGAGACACACCCCAGTGAAAATTGTCCTGGTGTTTTCCCTTTTCACCACCAGCTGGGGACCTCCAGCAAGTCTGATCCCCCCCATTTTCCAGCCTCTGCGCAAACACGTGCACCCTTGGCACCAGACATACCTTCTCCCCGTTGCTCCTGCCCTCCTTGCTCTAGCCACATCCCTTTAACGTTGCAATTCTCCCACTAATTGAATCTTGTTGCTTTGTCGGAAGCCAAAGCCCGCAGCTCCCCTCCCATTCATCTTGCATTCAGCTATGGGGCACAACAGCCTCCCCTGCTCTTTCTTGGCCCCCCTTTGATCTTGGGTTGAATGGGAGAGGTCAAGCTACACGACCACACTGTCTTTCTTCCATCCTTAAAGGCTGTGACTCTGGCGGGGATGGTTGGCACACTGAGCACTCGCGGACGGTGCTTCTAGCAGTGGGTCAGGGCTCGTGCACCCTGGGGGGCCGGGCTGCCGCCGTGGGGGAGCACCCAGCCCTGGCCACCCCCATCCTTAATAGGGTCTCGACACTTGGCACTTCCCCCCGCCTTGGCAGCACCATTCAAACCCACTGAAGGCCAGAGAAAGTCTCCCGTTGGGTTCGGATCAGGGTGGTGAACCACGACGGATGGTATTTTTTACACCAAAGCTGCCAGATCAAGTTAGTAAATTGTCACAGCAGTCGGGTGCCTGCTGGGACCTCCAATAATGTGGCTCTGGCCTGTATGTCCCCAGAAAGCAACGGATCCGGAAGTTTTACTCGGCTCTGGGTTTGCTCCATGAGAGAAATCCTTGCTAAGCCCACTGGCACCCGTGCAGGCGATGTCTAAGCCAAGAGACAGGGAAGAGAAAAGGGAGAATTACCCTGGTTTAAATCCACTTGGCTGCTCATAGCAAAAAGATTTACCTTCTGAGACAGGATCCTGATAGCACTCAGAGGCGAATCCCCAGCCTGAAGTGTGTGAGGTTTAATTACTGCAGCTTTGTTAAATCAGCTTGGTTAAGCCCCTCTGTAATTGCTTTCTTCTGGGCCCAGCAGTGGTTTATTTGAGGACAGCTCAGGCTGTTTTTTCCGATGACTCGAAGCTGCTCCTGTGCTGTTTACATCACCTCATTTAAATTGGTTTGAACCCATACCTTTTGAGAAAGTGCCTTCAAAGAGGTGAGACCCTGGCTTTTGCTCTGGTTTGTGCTGAGAAAAAATAAAGTGCTTATTTTTTGCTTTAAATACACAAAGCCCAGTTGCACCCAGAGCTATCGGGGTGCCCCAGGCAGCACGTGGTACCACCAGTCTCAGGGGGGATGCATAAGGTACCCCAAAAAAGTGCCACCTGACGATGGAGCCAGGGCTCCTGCCTGGAGAAAGCCCACATAATCCACATCCTAAATCCTCCTGTGCTTTCCACCACCTTTCATCCAGCTGGGGAGAAGCCCAGGACACGTGGTGCCCCGGCCATCCTCCTCTCCATCCCTGCATCCTGCATCTCTGCCGGTTGCTACGGTTACGGGCAAATCCGTGTGTTTTGCAGGGTGGGAGGGGGAGGCGGCCAGGACCAGGGTGAGGGGGGGCTGTAAATGAGATGGCTTTTGCAGGAGGGAGGATCCTCACCTGGTCCTCGGCAGCCCTGCAGCACAGAGCTGACCCACACCGGCTGTGGGTGCCGTGGAAATTTGCATGGAGCTGACAAGATGACAAGGTGCAAATGTGCCAGGCTGCTCAGGAGTAATTTTTACAGCAGCTCTGCCTTGTGCACGTTTTTATTGCAAAGAGGGTAATCGGGCCTCTTCATTATTGAAAACATATTTACTACCCCTCGGCCGCTCTCTCCCATTTTTGCCAGCCCCTTCCTTCCCCCCTTAACTACCCTGTCCTCCACGAGATATGATCTCATAAATTTACAGTGTACTTGCTGTCTGCAAAGTGGATGTTCAGTTTCATTTTTATTGGACTTTATGATACAGGCGGATTGCACTTTATTTGTTGCACTGCTACCAGAAGGCCTGAAACTGTCGGTAAGTGCTGGCTGCAATGGGGATTTGGCCCAAGAAAGGGCTCTGCAAGACCCTGGGAGAGCTGCAAGCAGGACAAGGTATTGCTTTTGGAGGAAGGCTGTCTTCCTCCTCCTCTGCTGGAGGAGATGCTGCTCCGTCCGCCCCGTGGTCCTCCCAAGAGGGATGGGTATGGATGCGGGAGCCGTGCCTCTCTCCCAGTGCGATTGGCAAGGGATGCACAGCGGGATCAGGGCAGCAGTTCCTCATCACTCTTTTTGTGGTCGGTATCCTTCCCAAAAATGCTTTTCCCAAGGTTTGCTCTCAGGCTGGACAGGCTTGCCCTTAGCATGACCCTAATGTACCTTAACAAAATTGCCAAAAACCACAGGGAACGGTAGCGATGTGTGTGACACCAAGGAGGTCAGCATCTGTGAAGACATCCATCGCAGTGCATTGCTCCAGATTTACTCTGCTGTAGCAGCAACCAGACCATAACCTCATCCCCTTAACTTCAAACCCCTTGGATTGCTCCTACTTACCGCCCAACACACAGGAAAAGAAAAAAAAAAAACCACCAACCAAAAAACCCTGACACCAAGGTAGTACTCCCGGGATCCTGTCGGAGAGAAGCCCGTGTCCCCGCTCCCAGACATCAGCTCCGGACTGACCGCCGAGCCAGCAACCACCATCAGGGCTGCTGCAATCCATGGCTAGTTCATCGTTAAAAAGCTGTCTCACTGGCGCACGAGGAATTTGTCAGCAGGCAGTGAGCCACGCGCCCTCTCAGCGTTGGCTGGGTAGGGTGGCACCACATCTCGCTGGAAAGATGTTTTCTTTTCCAGGGAAAAAAGGTTTTGCAGCCTTTTTGGCATCTGCCCAGTGTCTCTAAGAGCCCATCACACTTTGTATCCACCTTTGTATCTCCGTGCAGCACAGTGGAAATAATCAACTTGTGTCATTTCAATCCAAAAAAAAGGAAAGAATTTTTTTTTCCTTTTCCAAGGTAACAGGGAGAGGCCAAGCAATGCACCGCAAAGCAACATAAATGATTTAACACCCAACAATTTTGCCAGGGAAATGCTGAAGACGGAGTCTAATCCTTTCATCTAACCCTGGTCCTTCTAAAAGCTTTAAGCTAGGAGTTGACTCAGCATGTCAGTGCCAAAAAGATCCATTGACCTCGAGTTCAGTGCTGAGAAATTGAGAAATGTTCTTTTTAATGTCTATTCAATAAATACAGCATCACCCTCTCCGTGGGCTGAGCAATCCACTTCAAATCCATTATGGCACGTTCTCACAGACTGACAAGTTGTCCTGAGACAATAGTGGCTGCCAGATGAGGTTAACCCTTGCTGAGGGGGGTGTAAATCTTTGTAGCCACAAGCCTTCTGCTCTCAGAAGTCCTTGAGAAGAGGGGAGGGGGATATCTGAATTGATGGTGAGCGGTTGCTGCATGCACTCCTTGCTGGACCAAGGTGATGTGCACCGATAAAACAATTTGCCCAGTCAACACAGCCGGGCTTCTGACCATCTTATTGGGAAGGAAGGGAGTGCTGCAGCCCCTGGTGATGCTCCCAGGCCACTCGTGCTCCTGGCTCTTGCCAGCCAACTGTTGGCTCAGCAGTGGGATGGATGCTGCTGAACCAAGGTTTGGTTGGGAAGCACCACTCTGTGGCACTGCCATCCCTTGGGCAGCTCTGCCAGTGGCCAAAAGTGACTCCAGAAGCCCATGGTACCTGGGGGAATTTGGAGCTGGTGCCAGTTTGGAGATCTTTGGCACAAGCATGGCGAGTACAAGCTGACCTGAGAGCACTGGGATCACCTCCTGGGCTGCGTGGCCATGCTCTGAGCAGCACTGGGCTGGCCAGATTAAATTAACAGTCAAGGATGACCATGGTGCAACTCACAAAGCAACTCAGCCCATTAGACTCCAACCACTCCTGGCAGTGGACCCTGGCCTCTGCTCCCCAAAAAAATGCATCTTAACAGAGCAGCTTTACCAGGGACAGCCGGGGGCTGGCAGCGGCACAAACCCCCTGGCACAGGATGTTGTCCCTGCAGGCTAGGCTTTCTGTCCAAGAGCACGTCCATGCAAGAAGTTACAGCAGTATGACACCACTTTACCCACCACCACGTATCTATAACTCTACCCAAGGCTAGCAAACGCAGGGGCATACTTTTCACTGTCTCCTGGTTCCCACGTGCCCCAGCTGGTGGGTGCCCCATGGCCATCTACACATATTTCAACATTGGTTGCCGTGGTCAGCTCCGATTCATCCATGGTGGGTGGAATCTGACCCAACCAGAGGGCTGTCAGCCTGTCCTAAGGTCAGAGCCCCAGATCACGGGGCTAAGTAGACTCAAAGGAGTGCTGGTCCCCCTCTGCAGAGGATAGAAGGCTCCTACTTGGCCAGTTTAGTCCATCAGAGCTCAGACACAAGGAGAGAGGAGTCCCTGCCCCAGGGGGACTCTGCAGCCAGCTGGGCCTTCTTTCTGATGAAAAGTCCTGGACTGCTGCGACTTGCAGCACTAAGTTGTTAATGAAAGTTATCACCTTAATAATGGTAATAATACAATAATTCCAAAAGGTAAAGCTGCGGGTGGTGCACAGTCAATCTGCAAGAAATCAGAGCAGAGGCAGCAGGGGAGCCCCACGTCTTCTGTTTTACATTCAGCTACAGGTATTTCATGGTGCCCCCTTCCTCCTCCTCCTCCCTGGTTTCAAGATGCTGAGCTTTGGCTCAGTGACGCACACCATGCTGGAGGATGGGTGTTTTGGGGGGATGATGGGGTGCTGCAACATCCTCCCAGCATTCGCAGGCTTCTCCGACATGCCGGAGTGGGGAGGTTGCACGAGACAGCATCTGAGGCTCTCTGCTGACTCAAGAAAGCCATCCTGCCTCCTGTTTATCTGGGTCACATTTGCAAATTCTCTTTTTGGTTTCGGAGGCTGGAAGTTTCTATTTTTTCCCCTCTCTCCCCTTATTTGTACGTGCCGGCTGAAGGCAGCTTTGCTGAGATCTGCAGCACACACAGGGCTCAGCCGTGGGGCTGTACTGGTAATTACTGGTTGCCAGTTAACTGTTTGTCTTCAGTTAGACTGCAAAATCTTCAAGACAGCATTCCTTACTCAGAGTTTTTAAAGATACAGAATTCTGCCAGAAATTAGCTAAATGCTTTTGCTCATTAAAATAATCACAGAATAGAATGGAATCATAAAACCATTAAGGTTGGAAAAAGACCTCAAGGATCATCAAGTCCAACCATCAACCCAACACCACCAAACCACGTCCGAGCTTATATATCAACTCATATAGCTGCCGAGAAAAACATGGGAAGGCCATGCCCCCAAATCTTGAAGTCTGAAAAGGTACAAACCAACCCCTGGCTTTTTCTCCAACGTCTCTGAATTGAATTAAATTAAAAATCTCATGATTTCTTGGGGAAGAGCTGGCGCACTGGAGGCTTTTGCACTGGTGGCATTGCTAAGACTGGGAGCATCTTCACAGCATACCAGTCCTCACCGAGGGACTTTTGGGCAGTCGGATGCTTAGACTACGCTAGTAAACGTCTCTATACTAGTAAATAAAATGTGCTCAGCACTCTTCTCCAGCTCTACTTAATTTACTTCCATAGGCATAGCCTTAAATATTTCCAAAGAGCTAGACCAAAGTCCCTTGTGTAGGACAGAGCACACAATGCTCGAATGCTGCCCTAGCAGTATCGCTCCTGTCCACATCACCACCAAGACCTGCTCCAGAAAGCACACTGGTGTCACATCCTCAATGCTATGTATACTGGTCGGATGCTCTGGCCCTGGCTTTTTTTGGTCCTCAGGCACTGTGGGGAGCCCTACACAAAAAAAAAAAAAAAAAAAAAAAAAGCACAAGCACCATGTAGAGGAGATGCAGCTGCTTTGGGATAGGCAGGGGGATTCCTAAATGTCTCTGAGAGGTTCCTAGAGGTTATCAGGGCAAGGACCACCATCATTAGCTCCTTCTGGCTGAAAGACCAGCACTGAGCACTGATATTTCAGTCCCTTCCTTCTCACAAGAATTTCCCTTCTACTGTTTTCAATACCCCATGTACATAACAATGCATATAACCAACAGTGAAAGTCCTCTAGACTTCAAGAGAGTCTGGGTCTTGACTTCAAACCTCATGCCAGCATAGCAGCAACCCGCACTGCCTATGAGAAGCCACGTGCAAGATCAGCACCAGCTCAGGTCATCTGCTTAGGGCTTAAATGCCCCCCGCACAGAGTGTGTCCCAACCTATAACATCTGCATAGGCTGGAAGACTTGCTTTGACCATACTCACAACCTTGCACTGGGGTGGAGGACACGCTGATTGGGATGATAACACCCATTGCTGTGTTCAAAGAGCCCCACCAGAGGAGATCTTGTGGAGAGACTCCTCCGGTGGGCGGCCTTCAGCTCACTCTTGGCTGAATTTCACCAGGAGAGCTGGAACTGAAAAATCAGGTATTTGGGCAGCGACCTCCAACACAAGGTCTGCACACAGCTCTGTCGCAGGAGTGTTTCTAGAGGTCAGCCAAGGGGAAAGAGAACAGGCAGGCAGGTTGCGGACATCACCATCAACACAAAAGGGTGCAGAAAGAGACACAAAGAGGGCAGGGGACACTCCTCTGCTCTGTACTAGACAGCAGATTCATCTGAAGACAGGCTGCAACACCAGGTTGTCACCCCATTGTCAATACTCCCTGCTTGGGTCACCAGCACTGGCCATGACTTTTGGTGGCCCATTAGGCCACCTTCTGCTGAGGAGAGACAGAGTGTCTTCCTTCCCCAAGAGACAACACAAAGACAGTGGAAGAGCTGGTGGTGAACCCATCTCCATGACGCTACCAAGACATAGAAAAGGACCAGGACGGCAGCACCCAATGCACCGATCTCTGCTGGCACCCTGACCATAGGGCTGCCTGGCCACAGGGCTCCTTTTTTGGGACCCAGACTTGAGGACCCTCCTCCAAGACATCTGCTGACAGTGCTAATTATGGGCTGGGCTGACAGCAGCTTGGTGCACCGCATGAATTTCCTGATTGCTTTTTTGGGGAGGGACAGGAGCTTTCCTTCTCCCTTTGTCTCCCCGGTGAAGGATGGGCTCTCGGGCTGAAGTCCTGACAATCCAAGCTGCTGAAATGAATCCTCTTCAGTCTATTTACTTGATATTTACCAAAGTCTGCGATCAACAAGAAAACACATCTCAGCAGCTCACTTGGCAAGAGAACGAATTGAGGCAGCACTGCAGCTGTCATATTTATTTCAGTGGCAAAGCAGGTCAGGAAAATTGATAAAATTAATCATACAAACTAGCAAACACCGGGAGTGAAGGAGAGAGAGAACGAAGGGGAGAGAATGAGAGTGAAGGAGTGTTTGCAGCACCAGGCGGCACCTGCTTTTATTTCTTTTAATGGATTTTTTTTTTTTTTATGCAATGTCACAGATAAAATTGGTGTAAGGTACATTATTTTATAAGTAGGTTTAGGGAGGGGTGTTGAGATTACTATGGGCAGATGCCTATTATAGCAGGGCTTAGTCCTAGCCACGGGGTTTGCAAGGAAATAGGAATTCAAGGACAGAAGTGATTTTTCACGGTCCCCTTAGACCAGGTGGGAAGATCCTTGAAAGGAGAAGTGCTCTGAGCAGGCTGAGGTTTGGGCCAGGGCTCCAGGTGGCTCCTCAAGGTGCTCCCAAGGTTGTCCTGGGGCCCATGTCCCCATCACCTCTGACAGCTCGGTGCAGACATACCCAGGGCTCGTGGCTGCTGCATCCACCCAAGTGCAGAAACATCTCCACAGCCATGGCCTTCCTCTCCCCTGCAAGCGAGCAGCTCTGGGAACACCTCACCAAATGCATCCTCCCCATTTTCTGCACCTCGATTCTCAGGAAGCATGGATGAGGCACAGCTCCAATGAGTCTCTGTTCTCCTTAGACAGCGAGGTCTCCATTTCTGTGGCCACCCAGGCTGGGTTAATGCACCTGCACAACAAGAATTAACATTGAGGCTGCTCCCAGAGCAACTTATGGGTCTATTTGGAAAAGGAAGCTTGCAGAAGCTCACACCATTTCACTATGAGCTCTTCTTTGAGGGGACACCTGCCCAGTTTCAAGCTGGGGGTAAACAAGGCGAAGAGAGTCAACTGACCCCGGGAAAACCTTCGGGAAAGGTTTCAAGCATGGAGGTTCAAGCATCAAGCACCCCCAAGCCCCCATCCCCCCCCCCCCCTTTTTTTTCTTAACGTTTTTTAGACCAAGATTTAGATTGTAAAAAATGCCATTTCAGAATGAAAAGTGGAAAAGTGCATTTCAAGGATGTTACCAAATGGCATTTTGGCATTCCTACTCTTTAGTTTGCTGTCATAAAAATAGCATTCACAAAACTCAACCCAAATTCAAAAATAACGTTGGTCCCTCTGAAACATTTGCTTCTCTTCTCTCCCCTCGTCATTTCTTCTTTTTCCTCTCTCTTCTCATTGACCCTCTCGCAGACTAAAGATTCACAAAAAAAAATCTCTGCTCTAATTTTGAGTCCTTTTCCTCTGGCTTCCACCCTCCTCTCCCACACCTCTCCCAGCCGTCGCTGCACATCCTTGTTCCTACCATGAATTACTGTTTTCACAGTGCTCCAAGCACATTAAAAGTGAAGCTAATTAACCAGCAGAACAATTTGCCTAACGATGTGGTAGATTCTCCATCACTTGCAGACTTCAAGTCAAGCCTGAACATCTCTCTGACAGAGCTTTAGCCGGGTGGGGGAATCTGGGGGCAAGGGTTTCGGACCCATGCAGGATGCACAAGGTCACCTTAAAGACCTTGTCACCCTAAACCAAGGGATGCCTCCTGCCCCTGGGGAGGAGAGCATCCATCAGCTCCGTCTTGCTCACCCGCAGCCTCACACCTCCATCCTCACCAGGGATGCGGATGCTGCAGGTGGCGATGGTGACAATGGTGACAGTGGCCTTTGCCAAGCTATAGCTGAGAGGGAATGGTGGAAGGGACCTCAAGGAGGTGAACCAAGGGGGATGGTGACAAACCAGCAAAGAGGCTGCCAGAAATCACAAGAGCTAATGAGTGTTTTAGGCAAGAAATACCTCTATAAGATCTTGCTGACAAGCGTGATTAAATATTCATTCTATAGACTGCAGAGACATCATTGGGGTGCAGGAAGGAGGTCTGCCTTGCCTCCACCTCCCACCCCACAAACTCCAAGCAAGCCTCTTCCAGCCAGTCACTACCCCAGGGACTGGGGAGGGGTCCCATGGGCACACCAGGAGATGCTGCAGCCCTGCATCAGCCGCCTCAACAGCATCGCCAGACCCATGCACCTGCCACAGGTCCCCTTTCCCAGCTCGGAGCCACCTCTCCCATGCCATGGGAAGACCCCACGCACTCACCCCGGCCGAAGCCACCTCTGCCCACGGGAGATGGAGCTTGCACACATTCATGTAAATACATATAGATATATATGTATTTTTGCATACATTTGTGGTGACGGTACCATTTTTTTTTTCAAGCAATCCGTCCATAAATGTCACAGAAAATCCTGGTCTCCTTTTATTAAACCTGAAAAATGCGTATAAATGTAAATAACAAATGACTGATACAGGGAGAGGAACCAGAGCGTCTGCTGGCGTCACCCTCCCTCCCTCTCTCCCTCCCTCGCGCTCTTTCCTCCTCGTGTAATTTGCATTAATAAAGAGGCTGTTCCTTGTCGGAATGTGTTTCATCCGGTTTAAAATCCCAGGGCGATCCACCAGGAACAGCTCTGGGAGAATCCGACTGTCAGAGCCGACAAGACAAATGAATCCCGGTGTCAGGAGCGTGTGGTTCAACGATGACAGATTGAGAAGAACTGTCCCCCTCTCGACAGGCGGGCTTCATTTTCAAATTAATAAATCTGAATAAAATATTTTCCCTTTCATTACGAGCCGAGCCCGGATGACAGTTCCCGTGACAGGAGGGAGTCGCAGTGTTGATGAGGAGACTTTGCATGAATTCCACCTGGGCTTCTTCGGCTTTATTTTTACCTGCAATTTCATCCCTGTTTACTTCTCTCCCCTTCCCTCCTCCCCTTGCCCTCTCTCTCACGCTCCCCCTCCCTCCCTCCTTCTTCCTCCGCTCCTCCCTTCCCCACCATCCGCTGCGATTTGGGAGCAGAGCCCTGGATGTCACTCCCACACCAGCCGTCTCACACCTCGAATGTGTACACCATGCACCAAAGTCCCAAGTTCTCACTGCACACCCACCACAGTCTCGAGACACAGGTGGCTGGGACACGGAAGGCTGTGCACATCCGACAGCGTGGTCAGCCCCAAGCCGAAACACAGCTCCTGCCCCTGGCAGCCCCACTGCCCACTCCCATGGTGGAAGATGCGGGTTCATTTTCCTGCCCTGCAGCTGCAGGTATGTTTGTAAGGCTCCCGAGCATCTTTCTTCAAGACAGCAGTGCCAAAATCAAGATCGAGCTTTGCCTCAGTGCAGGAGCGCGTTTTCCCTCCCGACAATAGCAGCCATCCCCAGGGATGTGCAGTCTTCAGCAGCACCTCTCATCTGCTCCCCCCACCCCATATGCTGCCACTGCCATGATGCCCAAACCTGCCCTTGCTCCAGAACATGCCCTTGGATACTAAACAGTCACACTGCAGCTGAGCGCCTGTGACACTCAAGTCTCCATTCCACCTCTGGATCCCATTCTGACCCATAAACACGGCTGAAGAGCCCATAAACATCTTTACTGCTGCGTAACCTCCAAGGCGGTGATGGGGCCCACTTCCCAAGGATGCCATGGAGATTATTCAGTGATGCTCCCTGTGCAACCTCAGCACAACAAGTGCTAGACTGGGATGAGTGCTGGAGAGACTCCTTCTACCACCAAAGAATGTCCTGGTTTAGGTACACCTCCCTGCCCACCTACCCAAGAGTTGGTCTTTGGATTGAACAAACCCCAACTGAGATGCAGCACCCATGGAAGATCACACAAACCCGACCCAAAATTTGGACTGAGCTGGTGGCGAGTGGAAAGAGGAGAGACCATGGTGGGAAATGGAGTGTCTGAGCTGGCTTGCGCATTGCAGTGACTCCAGGGCACGTTATGGAGAAAGCCAGCAGAAACAGAGGCGCTGGCTGATTCTTCACAAGCCCAATATCCCCCTCCAAAGAAATTAGAAACATTCCAACAGCTATAGCTGTGCCTGACAGTAAATTTGATTAACTTGCCCGTGGAGTTAATGATATAGAGGGCCGTGTGGATTTTGTTGTAAAGAACACAGAAAAGACAGATGAGAAAATGAGAAAACAAGAAAGTAAATTTAAGCAGCTGGAAGCTTTAACAACTGGCATGATAAATCCAATAAAGAACTGCTCGATAAAACCCAACCACTGGAAAGACAAACATGGCTTGGGGAGGGAGTAGATGTGCTTCGGATTCACAACCGAAGCAGGAGTACGATTCACTCATGGTGGGAAAACACTCCCGGGTCAGGGGCCAGGCTGCCAGGAGCACGCAGGCTGCAACCCTCCTTGGCTGCTCATTCCCAGAGCACGTGGCAGCGATGCTCCTATTATGGACAACTTACTTCGGCAAGGTGAAGCCAGGGACCTGTTGCCTAAGCTTGCTTCTCATCCCTTTTCCACTCTCATTCCAGTTTCCTTTGCAGTTCTCTCAGAACTGGGATGAATCTGCTGAGAGCCTGGGGGGGTTCACACCTACCCAGCCAAACCACACTAGCTCTGGAAGGCAGCACGGCATCGCAGACACACTTGCCAACCAAATGCAGACCAGGTATTGCCAAGAAGCCTGGAGTAAAACCCAACATTTGGACATCCATATTCTTAAATTCTATCTTCTTTAAAATTTAATTCTGATGAACCCTGCTGGAAGTCGCAGCCAGGGGCAAAATCTCTAAGAAGATGACTGATGAGGACACGTCTCTGCTTATCCCAGCAGCAGGAGCTGTGGAACAGCATCCCACAGCACCCTGTTATCCAATACAGAAGCAGACTTGGAGCATCACTATATCACAGGAGACTCTGCAGGATTCCTTGCTGTCTGCGCACAGAAGCAATTTTGGTGCCCCACACCGAGCTCATAGGTGTTCCCCATCCAGGTGGCTGTGCCACATAATTCCAGAGGTGACCCACCACTGCCTGCCCAGTCCAGCCACACCACTGCATGCATGCAGGGCAAAGGCAGAGACACCCTCCACATGGATCTGAGAGTTGGGAGTGCAGGGAAATGGGGACCAGGGCCACCCATGCAGCACCAGATGCAGCTGGCCATGATCCAGATGCTATGTTAGCTCTGGCACAGCTTCCCCAGGGCTCTGCACTGCGGGAGGGGTTGTTAGCTGGGCACAGTCTGACTGCACAGAGCTGGCCTTGAGCCCAAAACGACCAGCCCGGCAGCATTTAGGCTGGGTCCATGCAGGACCACCCAAGTATCTTGGCCTAGCACTTCCCACCATCCATAGCCTCTGCACCTTCATTTTTCCAGCCCTCTGCAGCCCTGGGCAGCAGAGAACCTCTCTGTTCCCAAGCAGGATATTTAAGCTGGCCCATCGGCTCAGATCTGAATTTGGTACTTGGACTTTGCAGACCAATATCAACATTGCTGCACCACCTCCATCCAACTCAGATGGGTCATGGTCAGTCAGAAGGGATTTCCTACAAGCACCAACGGAGAACAGCAGCTCCAGATGTTCTCCATGCATTCCCTAATGGGGCAAAGATCCAGATGGAGCCCAGTTCCCTAGAGTCTTAGTTTGCTGCCATAACCCCAGTTCCCAATAATATTTCCCAGGTGTCACTTCCAATTTAGAACTGGACTTCCAAAAGGGGAGAGGCATCATAATGAACTGGAGATCTGCTGTAGCCACAGGCTTTCAGGGCTCTCTCAAGCAACCTTTGGTGACCAAAAAGAGCAAAGCAGCCCTTTGGAGCCATCTTCCCCATCTCCTGCCACCTTCACAAAGCTCAGCCACCTACAAGACCAAGTGGCTGGGAATGTGCAGAGTGCTCTGAATTGAGCTGTAAAGAATGAAGGTGAAGTTTTAAGCCGCTAGATTCATGGCTGGGATTTTTATACACACATAAAATATGAATCTCAGTTGTATACAAAGCTGAGCCCATCGTGCCAAAAGGATCCCAGTCAAGCAGGCCTGTAAAATGAAATCCTCTTGGACTAATTTAAGGAGACCTGAGCAATATAAATTCTGGCCTGCTCAAATGCAAGAAATAAAAAAAAAAAAAATCTGACTTGAATACAGGCTTCTCTCTCGATGCACTTGGCAGCACCAGCATGTGAACAACAGGAAGAAAAAAAAGAAAAAAAAACACAGAGAAAGAAATTAGCTCTGGGGTAGAAAAAAACCACTGTTCCAGCTCCCTGTTTTTACCAGTCTTGGGGGCCTAATGAAGCCCTCTTCAGTGAAAGTTTAATGCAGAGATAAACTTCCCAATAAATAAGGGGCACTCGTATTTGCTGACTCCTTATGACTTTCCTGACCTGCACAGTCACTTCCACCCAGCTGTTACGCACAGAAAACACTCATAAAGATGTTTCTTATAAAAGGAAATAGTACCTTATCTGCCAGCTAGCAAATCTTGACTTGCACATCTTTACCTCCTCAGAGCTCCTCCAGTTTTAGTGGAGTAAGAGCCTCCTTGGACAAGCCACCTCCCTGGGGGCTGGAGAAGGACTTCCCAGCCCTGCTCCCACTGAGGAGTGCAGCTGGAGGAAGGTCATGGGGCTGGAAGAGCTTGTTCCGAGCCATGGCCACCACCCTCCAGGTGCATATGGCCAGCCCTGGGGAGCCCATGCATCAGTCAGGCAGGATGAGGAGTGGGTGAAATAAAGCATCCACAGCCCCTTTTCTTTTCTCAGGCAGGGAACTGGGGTGAGAAGAGTTGAAGTGACCTTGCTCAAGGTCAGAGAAGAAGCCTGAGATCTGGGAAACTCACCCAGATCTCCCTGCAAGGGCCGGAGGTAACATCATCCTTCACAGCAAAACAAGGAGCCAGATAAAAACATCTAATTATGGGTACAGCTGTGCTGCGGTTGCTGGTGGCCCCTCAGCACCTCTGGAGTTCACATGTCCTGTGATCTCCTCACCCCAGCACCATCATCATCACCTCTCCTGCTACACAAGCCCTCACCACCCTCCTGTTCCCGGGGGTCCTCTGCTCTATGCCGACCCCACCTCCCCATGCCACAGAGCCCTGAAGCGACTGGAAACACTGCAGAGCCTTTCTGTAGCTGATCAAAGGCATGAGACATCCAGCAAATCTATTCAATAATGCAGAGGACATCCTCCAGTGGCAGGATGAGACGGTAGAAAGCTTTCTGGGGCTATTCTTCCAAGCTTTCTCCATTAAAAAAAAAAAGAAGAAAAAAAAAAAACAACAAAGCAAAAAACCAACCAAAAATGAAAGCAAAAAACCAAACCCAAGCCCTAGCCAGGAAGAACCTTCCCTAACGAATGCATCAGCTTCAGCTCCGAAGCTGAAGGCGACTTCCAGCCCAGCCCATCTTTGCTCCTCAGGGCCTTGGAGAAAGATCTCCTCTTGGGCAGCCAAGTAGCAATTGGGTCACAGTGCAGGATTATCTGCTAGTAACAAGCCGCAAATGTGCTCTGGGACCAGTGATTCATTAATGCACTTCATGGTGACATATGAACCAGAACCCGAGGGAGCCTTTATTTCTGCCCTCTCTATCCATTCAGTTGAAAGACAGGGAAAAAAGTTCCAGCACCGCACTGATTTCTAACACTCATCAAATTAGTGCTACCCTACAACCAAGGCAACTAATCAAGGACATCAGGGAGAAGGTGTGGTTCAAAGCACAGCAAAACCCTGCGTCTCTGAGTAATGTTACAAGACAAATCCTCACTGTTAATAGCAACCAGGAGGATGGAGGACTGAAGAGGATGGGAGGGCGGCTTTGCAAGAAGACGGCGCTGCAGGGAACCTGCTGTGGACCTCTATGGCCATGGCAACAGGGTGCCAGCACCTCCCTCCATCCCTGCACAGGTCTCTTCCATCCTTCTCCAAAACCCTCCTTCCCTGAGGCCAGGACCTCTGTGAGATGCATTGGGAACATGCGTCCAAGGCTCAGCAAGTAACTCAAAAGCCAGTCCCTCTGCAGCAAGGCTGGAGGGCAGCCCTGGCTCTGCTGAGAAAGCCTGGAGCTACTCCAGCCTTACACCAGCACAGGCACAGCAGGGTTTACCCCCAACTCTGCCCATCACACAGACAAAAGGAGCAGCACCGACAATGAGGAAAAATAAGGCCAATGCTGCTAAGTGCAGTCTTCACCTGTATAATGTTCCAGTAGGAGCTTTAAATGTTTTATTTGCTGATTTTTATGCAATCTGATTCTTAACCATAATGCTTCATTGACTATCTTTTTTTTTCCCCCCTACCTCCACACTGCCTGTATCTCCAGGTTATTAGAGGATCCTCAGTGCTTGGCAAAATTCATGGGGGCTGCCAACCTGGACCATGGTTCTGAGACAGGGACACCTCCCACCAGCCCAGGTTGCTCAAAGCCTCATCCAGCCTGGCCTTGAACCCCTCCAGGGATGAGGCATCCACAACTTCTCTGGGCAGCCTGGGCCACTGCCTCACCACCCGCACAGCAAAACATTTATTCCTAATATCTCAACTAAATTTACCCTCTTTCAGCTTAAAACTGTTACCCCTTGTCCTATCCCTCTACCCCCTGATCAAGAGCCCCCCCATCTCTCCTGCAGCCCCCTTTCACCACTGGAAGCTGCTATAAGGTCACCCCGGAGCCTTCTCTTCTCCAGGCTGAACAACCCAAACTCTCTGAGCCCATCCTCATATGGGAGGTGTCACAGCCCTCTGACCATCTCTGGCCCTCTGCTGGACCTGCTCCAACAGCTTGACATCCTTCTTGCATTACAAGAGCAGAACAGAGGGGGAGAATCCCATCCCTCGACCTTCTAGTCACACTTCTTTTGATGTGGCCCAGGATACAGTTGGCTTCTGGGCTGCAAGTGCACACTGCTGGGTTGCGTTCAGCTTCTCATCTACCAGCACTCCCAACTCCTTCTCCTCAGAGCTGCTCTCAAGCCATTCTCCTCTCAGCCTGTATTTGTGCTTGGCGTTGTCCTGACCCACATGCAGCACCTTGCCCTTGGCCTTGTTGAACTCCATGAGGTTGGCATGGGCCCACCTCTCATACATGTCCTGGTCCCTCTGGATGGCATCCCTTCCCTCCAGCTAGAACCAACAAGCGAGCAAAACCTCAAAGTGATCTAGAACCATAAAGCGAGCTAGAACCCGATCTAGAACTATAAAGTGAGTTAGAATGTAGTCTAGACTGACCACATACCATTACCACACCTCACTGAACAGCTGCATGACAAGTAAAAGTTGATTTTCAATGTTTTTATGTAATTTGGTAAGAAATTCTGCATTGTATGCCACGTGTACACACACACACAAATCCACATTTAACCAAAAGTGAATAGATTCACGTTACTCCAACCACGCTGCTCCTCCACCCCAACTGACCACAGCGGGATGCGTACCCTTATCAATACAGTGAGAAGGTTAATGGGATTGCCTCCTTCCAACTCTATTGCAGTAAATGCAGGATTTATAGCAATGCTAAAATACTGACCTCTGTCTGTTTTATGCTGATCATTAACTAAGATTATCTCGCGCCAGAGATTTGCTATACCAAAGAGCACTGACATCACTAACTGCTATTAAGTGTATTACACTTAAACTCCATAAAAGGGAGCAAAAAAAACCCATTGTCAACAGCAAAGGGAAAAGGCACATTACCAGGCACACCCAGATTATATATAAAAATAAATTTTAAAAAAGAGCAGTTGCCTGCAGCTTTCTGTGTGTGTCTGGCATTTTGCAATCACAATATTGAAGGCGAAAAAAAATAATTTCAGACTCAGAAACCCTCTGCACACAGACACCCAGACAAGCACCCGGTAGCTAAGAGATGCTGGTGGGGATGGTTCACGTTACATGAGGTCCCCAGAGCCTCATTGCAAGAACCGGTGCCTGCTCTGGGACCGGTGAGTGATGGCACCTTGTGCCCCCAGATGGCTCGGGCTGTCTCCTCCGCAGCCCATCACCCACACCGGCTCTGCTGGCCGCCCTCCTCAGCTTCCCCAGCCACACGGCTGTTTCTGGGCAGTGGCATATTTGTTGACTTGCTCTTTTGGTGACATCTTCTTTTAATAAGGAAATCTGTCTCTTAGCAGCTTCTTGCCTAAGGCTGTGCTTAGTTAAAGTGTAAAATGTCAAACTTTAGCAAGGATGACAATAACCCTGCTGGGCGAAGAAGAGCCAACCACTATATTATTAGCTACTCAAGGAGAGTGGAGGAATATTGACCTATTCTATAGAGGAAAAAACACTAAAATCCCCCCAATCCACCCATCCACTCCCTCCCACATGGAGGCCAGCCTCAAATCCGTTTCCCTATGATCTTTCCAGCAGCCAAAGCTGATAACTAAAGCCCAACAGCAAACAGCATGCCCTTCCTATTTGATCAAATACATGTACATAGGCAAGTCTCATAGGTCAAAGTGTCCTGGCTGTGCCCTTTCATCTCCCCAAATTCCCCAAAGGCAGATCAGGATGCAGGCATGATGCTGGGGTAACACACGATGGAACAAAGTCGTTCTGTTGCTGAAAAGCCAAAGGCAGAGAGCTGAGCAAAGGCCAGTGGGTCCCCCAACAGCCAGGAGCTTGGGCAGAGGAAGGAAAAGCCAGTGGGCACCGTCGCAGGCAATAACCGAGGGCAGCGGCACAAAGAGGGAGACCTGCCAAGGGCTTGCAGAAATAGCCATTTGCAGAGCAAAGGAAAAGCTTTGTCAGGCTTATGGGTCTTTGGGCAACACTTCTATGCTGCTGGAGGATGTTCTGTATGGCATTTGCCTTCACACGCACACGCACTGTAATATATGTAGGTGCAACCTTTTCTTCTAGAGTGCACATGATTGGTTCCAACATAATTTTCTGTCGAGTTCTTCCTTGAGCCACAAGCAGAGCAGAACCACAAATTCACGTCCCCAAACTTAGGCAGGGAGATGATCTCTATTTTTAACGTCAGAGACTGGACAATGTTCACCATCAGACCCTACTCCTCCTCCAGCAGGCTGTACCAAGACTGACATGTAAGTTATGACCGGCTTGGAGAAACAAAGTCCACTTCTGGATCAAAACCTGGATCCCAGCTGTGTAAGAGCAGAGCTGCTACTGGCTTTGAGCAGGACAGGCCACCTTCAGATGCACTGGAAGGAAATGGGTGAAGTTGCACTACTCCAGCGTGTCCCAGCTGGCGCCAGCTCTCGCACCCCTTCCTGCGAGCACAGGACCTTTCCGATTTTCTCCACATCAGGTGCCACCAGAACCAAGTCAGGTCAGAAACACCACCCTGACCAGCCACAGGACCATCCTTGCTCCTTCAAGCCTCCAGTCCCTGGCCACCCCTAGGGTCCATAGGAAGGTCCCATCAGCGCCGAGGCTGGCAGGCAGCCCCAGCACAGCCCTGCTTTGTCCTTTTTACTTGTATTCTTCTGCAAAACTTTATTTCAGGGACACAAAAAAACCCCATGCAGCGCACCACAGCATCATCACCCACCCAGGCAAATGTGGCACCACAAGGATGTATTTCTGGCTGGGGCTGGAGACTGACCACAAGCCCAGAAATTCAAGTGCCCCCTGCTCCAACCTGCAGCAGAGCCATGGGGCCCTCCAGAGCCGACGGCACAGGCGGGATGAGACAAGGCATTTCCAGCAAGCCCTGCTCTTTGGAGACATCTCATCCATCTCCAGGAGAGGAAGCAATCTATTCCCTCCTCCTCTCCGTCTCAGGATGGAGGCGACCCAAGGGACTGCCTACGTGGTTCTCCATCAGAGTCTCCGCTTCCTAAAAACAACCCTCACAACCCGTCTCCCTCTCCATTGCGTAACAGCCCTGACAAGTAAAGAAATATATATCCGTACATATGTGTGTGTGGTGCACACACGGGTGTGTTGTGTTTTCCCAGCTAACACATGTCAGGATCTGTTTAAGCCTCACTTTATGCTCAAATGTCACCCTGCCAGAATTCATTACATCCCATTTATTAATTAATTAAAATATATTTATACAGAACAGGCTTTATGAGGCAGAGATAAAAATAACGTTTTGAGAGCTGTCCCCTGGACGGAGCGGGTGCTCTCTGATGGCAGCAGCAAGGACAGTAGCCACAGCCTTCCCTGTCAAGTGCTGACTCGCAGGGAATTGATGATATGGAAATTCAGTAATTAAGGCTAGGGAAGGGAAAAAAAAAATTCAGAGGCAGGCTCCAGAGCTGGTGCTGGCCACGCGGCAGCTCCACAGCCCCATCCCTTCCTTGCCATTGGGTGGTGGGATGATGGCAGCTCTGTGTCACGCAGAGGACCCCAGTGTGCAGAGCAGAGGGGCAGGCAGCATCCCTGCAGCCCAGGGCCTCGCAAAGGCGAGGGGATGTGCAACCTTCAGCATCCCCTTTCTCCCAGTCCACTGGGTACCCGCTCCCGACAGCAGGGCTCCAGAGCTGGCGACAAGCATTTGCAGCCAGGGAGGTGGCAGGCTGGCCAGCAACAGGCAGGGACACCAGCAGTCACAGCCTGGCGGCGAGGGGTGACTGGCAAGATGGGATTTCCCCTGTGCTCTCCCACCACTCCAGGAGGTGCCATTATCTCCTGGGGACTTGGATCCGATGGTCCCACAATGGACCGTGCTGGGAAGACAGCACAGACAGCACTGGAAAAAGAGGGAAGAACAGGGAGGAAAAGGGACTGTAAGGCTGGGGAGGTGACAGCTGGAGGGGACCGACCCCAACCAAGTCCCTTGCCCAGGGGTGGGCAAAGGGGGGCCAGCGAGCCCCATCTCAGTGAGCCTGTCCTCCCCACCACGGCATCAGCCACTTTGCTGTATGTGCCTTGGCTCTGTTATCCTTTTGACGGAACAACAGTGACATTTCTACTTAAAACTCTCCACAACCTTTCCCTGTGAGCCTCTTGTGCTTCACTTGTTCTGGCGGCTCCTGCCTGCCAGCCCCTGCCAGCACCTTGCTCCTACCCTGGGGAGAAGGGGACACATGGGCTCCATCCACTAAGGCCAACCCTGGCTTTTTGGGGTCCACCTTGACCTGTCGGTTGCCAGCAGTACCTTGTTTGCTCAGCAAGGAATAAGAATAATCACCTCCCCCCAAAAACCCTGAAAGGGTAACAGAAAACATCACGTCCTGCAGATCTCCTCTGGCTGTGCTCAGCCCTCAGCCCTGCTCCTCCTCCAGGCACGGCCCTTGGCAGAGCTGTCAGCTCAGTGGAGGTATGGGAGGAAAAAAGATCCTCAGATACCTATTGCCTTGGGGAGGAGGTGGGTGCTGGTTCCCAGGGTTGAAGGGAAGAGATGGGAGCTTGTCCTCGGCACCACCATCCCATGCTCCCCAAAGACCGTCTTGATTTAGCCAGAGAGCAAAACAGAGAATCTAAAGACCAAGAGGTGCTGCCAGCAGCTGACCCATCTCCCACACCATGCAGGACAGGCAGAAGAGCCCTTGGGAGGTGCCAGTCTCTCCCCATGGACTAAGAAGTTGGGGTTCTTCACTAGCAGGTATAGACCCCAGCTATGGCTGAGATAACTTGTCCCATATCTCCCAGGACAGAGGCAGGAGCTGCCATCCAGCCCTCCCAAACCCTCCATGAACAGGGCCACCTTCCTTTCCATCCTCACGCAGCCACAGCAGGGCTATTCCCTGGAAGGACCAGGTCCTCTCCTCTGGATCTCAGCCAGCGCAGCTCTGCTGACCTCAGAGGAACTCTGCCAGCTTAGCCTGGCCAAGGACATAACCATCTATTATTTTGATAAGGAAATACGCCTGCAGGTATCAATGGAAGTAAATCCACCCTACTTCTTTATGTAGGCAAATATATCCCAGCAGATCCTTACTGGGTACTGGCCAGAGACGGTAGCAGCAAGGAGGGAGAGTCCTGAGCCTGCCGCTCTCATCCTCCCTTTCAGAAACAGGGAGGCAGAGGCAGGAAAGCAATGATTAGACTCGTGGCTCCATGGACATCAGCTGAGGACCATGCCTCTACCCACAGCTGCCATCCCTCTGTCGCACCCTGTGGGATTTTGGGAAGCAGTGCAGCCCCCCAAGCCTGGCTGTGCAAGAACCAACCCGCGAGGCTCCCTCTTGCCTCTGAGCATCCTCCATGGCTCGAGGGAGTACAACACCCCAGGCAAGCACCCACTGCCCTCTTCACCCAGCCCAAATTCAACACAGCCCAATGCCGAGCAGCTCTGCTCCCAGCCCGCATGCAACCCTTGCTTGTACCCAGCACAACCTGCCAAATCTCAGCCAAACAGCCCTTTTTCGCTGTGCAGGGATGGCTGCGAACCATTCGTCATCCCTCGGGCTGGCAAGGAAACCACACGCACGAGGGAAGAGCTTCCCTGACTCAAATGATTCTCATTTTTTGAAGGGCAAATTTCCTTAGTCTGCCCACTCAGTCTTGACAAGGACAGCAGGAGACCCACCACATGAATACTAATGGCACCAGCGGCGGGGACACGCAGGGATGGGAGCACCAGGGCTGGGCATCGCTGGTGGTGAGACGAGGAGCAAGAGGCAGTTGAGACACCATGGTGGGGGGTGCCAGGGCATGCCCAGACCCAGAGGGCAAGGGATGAATGCAGCTTTTGCCAACAGCCAGGAGTCATCGAGATGCTCTGGCACCACCAGAGCAGAGGGTGCAAAAGGGTTACACTCCCCCCATATCATCTTTGGCCTTGACCCCTGCTAGCCATCCCCCCCCCCCAGGCTGCTGAAATGTCCCTTGTGCTGAATTCTTATTCAACTTCAAACTGACAAACTGTTTTTAATCTTTTCCTTCCATCCAGCTTGGAGATTGGGAAGCAAAAATCAATACGGGCTGGCAGGTGATCAAGTTGCTTGACAGTGGCACTGAGAGAAACAGAGAAAGAAAGAGTAGGAGCAGAGGGGAGGGGGGCGAGGACGGACGGGAGGATGGACCTGACCAAGCACCCTGTATTATGGACCCTGGCTGGGAGGGTCCCACTTGTCCCCATCACCAGTGGGGCTGCTTGATAAAATAGGTGGCACCACTCCTCTGTGCTCCCCATGCACCAGGGGGCTTGGTGCAGTGCCTGCCCCCCAGCCAGCTGGCTCCTGGCCAAAACCCCCACCAGGGACACCCCCGTATCGCCTCCCCCATCTGATCTGCTGCAGCCTGCTGGCAGTGGCAGCTCAGGGAGCCTCTTGGCACCTTTAAACGTAGAGCCTGAAGCCCTGCTCTGAGGTGCAACTCTCAGGGTTGGGGTTGTTCAGCCTGGAGAGGAAAAGGCTGCAAGGAGACCTTCCAGTGCTGAAAGGGGGCTACAGGAGAGATGGAGGGGGGGCTCTTGATCGGGGTGTAGCAATAGGACAAGGGGTAACAGTTTTAAGCTGAAAGAGGGTAAATTTAGATGAGATATTAGGAAGAAATGTTTTGCTGTGCAGTGGGTGAGGCAGTGGCCCAGGCTGCCCAGAGAAGCTGTGGATGCCCCATCCCTGGAGGGGTTCAAGGCCAGGCTGGATGAGGCTTTGAGCAACCTGGGCTAGTGGGAGGCATCCCTGCCCATGGCGGGAGGTGGAACCGGATGATCTTAAAGGTCCCTTCCAACCCAAACCTTCTGTGATTCTATGCCTTGGGCACCAGGAGAGCAGTGCTTGTTTCCCAAGCCTACTTTTAGCAGGGGGTTGTTCAGGCTGGAAGGGGAGCAATCACAACAGAAAGCAAATTTCTCAAAAAAAAAAAAAAATCAGCTCTCCTAGAACCTCTTTTCCCACCATGTCCCAACCTGGTCCCCACCGCCCTCCTCCAGTTCCTAGAGCCAAGAAGGGTGAAGGAGGCCAGAGCTCTGGAGCAAGGAGCTGCTCAAAGGATGCAGAGGGATGCAGCACCCCACGGAAGAGAGGCAGCACCCCCAGAGGCACCCAGCAGCCCCCTAAGGAGGTGGGTGACAGCACCAGCACTGGCTCAAGAACAAAACCCCATGGAGCCACCCAGAAGGGGCAAAGGCTCTCCAGCCCTGAGGGAAAAGCAGGATGGAGCTGGCCTCTTCCATCCACACGCCTCCGCCTCAGCCACCTCCTGGCATTTCCCTGCACCTCGGCTCACTCCCAGAGCTGACAGAGCCCCTGAGAGCCGAGCTGACATTTGAAAACGATCAGTTTAGGAACTTCCCCCCGCCGCTTTCCTTCGCATCCCCCCTTCCTATTGTTACTGTTCCTCCGAGCTTTCATCCTCTAACTCGGTAAATCTCTGGGAAATACGGCTGTGTTTCTGTTGTCACTTCTGATCAGAGGGATG
>WKFP01014038.1:167210-200043 GCA_011057875.1 Pterocles orientalis
AGAAAAAAAAAAAGATTGCCTGGGGCCCCACACAGAGCCAGCATGCAAATGAGTGCCAGCTCCGTAAAAATAGCCCCAGCAGTCACATTTTATTACAACCGGATTATTGGACCTGGGTTACTGGGAACTGGCACTAGGGAAGGCGAGAGAGGGAAGAGAAGAGAGAGGGAAAGGGTCAGGCATCATTTATTCTAAATATTTGAACTTCGAGAGTGCCGAGGGGTACGCCCCCCCTCCCCCCCCAATACATGCCTGTGTCTGAACCCACCAGGGTGCTGGGTGCTCTGCAGCATCCCTGCCTCCTGCCACCAGCACAACACACCCAGGGGCTTCCAGCCCTGCTGGGTTTGCCACCCTCCCTTCCAGACTGGTGCTGTTTTGCAGCAGGGACACTCACTGCAGACGTCAGCACTGTCCCCAAAGGTGGGGACCCTGCTGCCCACCTCCCACCGTGGGCAGGGAAATGGGGGGGGTGAGGCACCGACTCTGCCCCCCAATTTCTGCAGCAGCTCTCAGATGCTGCTGGCATTCACGAGGAGGCTGGGGGCACTGCACAAGACAGAGTAGTTAGAGGCAGTGGCCATGTGAGTTCAGAGGTGGCTCCTGCCCCGGTGACAAGGGGACAGCCAGGGGATGTTGCAGACTCTGGTGCAGGGAGGTGCTGGAGCAAGTGCTGCTCCCCCCCAAACCCCAAGGGCAGCGGTGGTGGGAGACCCCCATGACTGCCCTCACAGGGGTCCTTCCCTGAGCCCCCCACCCTGCAAGCTCCTGCTTAGTCAGCATTTCCTGAGCAGGGACACAGCACACGAGGACCGGCTTTGTCACCATTACGGCCACCCTCCCCAGTACAGAGTAGCAGCGGTGAGATGTGACTAGCCAGGCCCAGTTTTCCCTCCAAGGAAGCTTGGAGAAGGGATGAGCAGGAGAAAAAAAAAAAAAAAAAAAAAAAAAAAAAAAGATTCTGGGGATGAGCTCCAGCCTTTGGAAGAGCTCCCTGCACCTGCACAAACTCAAGTCCCAGATGCTTTCAAACCAGAGCAACCCAAACCACTCCTCATGGCTTTTCTGCCTCCCCATGAGGAGTGAAAAATACCCATGACAGTGGTATTTTTGGTGGCATTTCTCACAAGAACAGCCCAAGCCCTGGGAGAGCCAAGGCCAGGCTGGGAGAGGTGATGCCCTCCTCAGGACAGACAAATTCTTGCTGGGTTTTCTTGAGCCAGGCGGCTGCTGGTGAAGCTTGGCAGGGACACGGCGCTTGTTAACCACATGGCCCCCCAGTGCTCTGGAGAAAACTGGGTCAAGATTTTTTCCAAAGACAGGAGTTCAATGCTCGCCTCCCTGTCACAGCAAACAGCATCCTGGAGCAGGGACAGTGGGACTCGAAGCCAGACGTGATGGAGCAGAGAGGGGATGCGATCTCCTCCTCCTCTCTGCAGCCAAAGATTCTCTAAGAGTGCCTGATGCTTCCAGGAGAGCCACTACCTCCCCAGCAATTCCCACCAGCACACATGCTGCTGGGAAAGCAGGCTGAGTCACTATTCCAGCATCACTTGGAGGATTTGCTCTGTCCCGAGCATCTTATGGGACCCAGCTAAGTCCTGCATCACTGTGCACCATGCCAGGCAGAAGAATGAGCATGTAAACACGTGCTGAGATGCTTACCATAAGCCACAGAGATGCTCAGAGGTCTAGTTTAGATGTGTTGAATTACAGGCCCCCCAAAAAGGCATCTCACGCTGTCCCACTCAGCCTCTAAATCACACCCTGCCCCGTGGCTGCAGGGCAATTGGGGCAGCTCCTGCCCTCTCAGCTCCCCCGAGCACCCCCTTTGCTGTGCAAGAGGGAACAGGGTGGGTTTGACACACCGTGACAACAAACAGCAACTCCTTACACCCCCCAGCATGGGCCACAAGCTGTCCCTGCATCGTCACCCAGCCACTCTCGTGGCAGGATCTGACCCCTCGCCCAGGGTGGGCTGCAGGAGCGGGAGGGATGCGCACACTCCCTCCTGCACAGCTCTGCAGTCCAGCACATCCCATATCCCCTTCTGCCAATCTTTTTCTTTTAATTAAAAAAAAATAAAATTAAATCTTAAAAAAATCAATTAAAAAATGCAAAAAACTCCCCAAAACACACTAAGAAACTATGAGCCTGTGCTCAGGGCTCATCTTTGCCCTCCCACTCTGGGTCCTGCCACCTGCCCCATTCCTTTGGGATCGTAGCAGCCAGCAGTTGTGTGTGATGGCACAGGGCACGGCTTGGGGGGTATAGAAAAAGGATCTGCCATCCTGGGAACACTTGTACAGTTTCTTTGTTTTCTTTCATTTTCTTCCCGTCCCAGCCCCCCACCCCCTAGTTTTGCAGATATCCCCGAGACATCTTTAGATTTTCACAAGGAAGAAGTTGCCACCAGCAAATTCTTGTCCGGGATGCCAATATCTTCATTCATGAGTGCGTGCATTTGGGGGAAAACTCCATTTTAGAGAAGTTCCTTTCCTGCAAAGCTCAAAGATCTTCAGAAGAATGAAAGCAGAGCCCCACCCTCACCCTCACTGTTGAAAAGCTGGTTTTGGAGCTAATTTGGGAAAAGACCGGACTCACTCTTCTGAAATGCCCAGGACTCATCTTCCTGCTGATGCTGCAGGAGCAGAAGAGATGCCAGCCAGCTCCTGTTATCACCTCCGTGGGACTGGCTGGCAATTAAAGGCATCCGAGTTGCAAAGCACGGAGGGAACAACATATGGACAGGAGCAAGGGACTGCTTTTCCAGCCTCGCTTTTTCAGACCGTAACTGCATTTGCAAGAGGATCCCAGAGCCGCAGTGCAGTTCTTATTCAGTGCTATTAAACTTCATTAACTGATATATCGTCTCATGTTGACTCAACGACTCTTAAACCCTCTTCTGAGGGACTTCGTCGAACACACTGTAAATTGCCAGTAACTGCCTTCCACTGGGAGCAAACTGCTCCAGCCCCAGCACAGTCCCGCTCCCACATCCCGGGATGAAGCTGTGCTGAGCAATGATGCTCCCCATGCTCAGGAGACCAAGAGCTCCTGTATTTATCCTCCTCTAAACCAGGGAAGGCAACCAGAGGGGCAGGGAATGCAAAAAGCCACTCTCCTGACTTGGCTCCAAACACAGAGGAATCCTCCCCAGCAAGTTCTAGATCCTCAGCGGAGGAAAAACTCAAAAAAATTCCTCTCCGGGTGATCAAAGCGTTGCTTTGCCACAGGATTGACAGCTCTGCTTCCAGCTGAACGCTTTCAAGGTTCACATTGTCTTATGTAAACTATAATCCAAAATGATCTCAAAGCCAAAAAAAACCCTCAAAATTCAAGCTTTTGGACCTAAAACTGAACAGGTTATTTTAGCAGCCTGCGATTCTGATTTTTGGTGTTTCTTCCACCACCTCCCAACCCAAATTCAAATAAAAGCAAGACTGACCTCCTTTCAGAGAGCTCTTTGACTTTGATGCTGTGGCATACACAGATGGAATATATTTCTGCATATTCCAAGACACTCTGGGAGAGCTTCGCTCATGTAATTATTCAGATAAGCTAACCTGAAAGCGAGAGCCTGTGCTGCTCATTTGCCAACTTCGAGCGACTTTGCTTTCAAAGCATCGGTAGGCACTTCCCCCATCACAGGTGACAGCTGTCAGGCTGTGGTCCCCAAGCTCTGTCCCCTGGGGGAGGCGAGGAAGGAGGGGGGCAGCTCAGAAGCCAGGGCTTGGCCCCCCCAGCCTCAGTTTGGGGAGGAACAGTACACGCACAGAGGGATACTGGGGCAAGAGGGCTGGATGCCTTCATGGAGAAGCTTGCGTTAAATTTGGTGGCAAGTCAGAGCTATGGGTTTGACGTGGGTGGGCGAGGGAGACAAGAGGATAATCTCTGCTATGGGGTCTCCTCCATGGTTGCAAACCAGAGCACTCATTGCCCTCCCCATCCTTTGCAACTAAGTGCACTTTAGGAGCAATTTCTAAACGATTCCGAGGTCGCGAGAGGATGGCTTTACTTTTAACAGCGAGGCAGGACCAGAGCGGCATCAGGCAGGATAATAGCAGGGCTGCATGAGTGGCAGGTGGGCCACCGCGCCGTCCATTTACCGCTTGCCTCAGCCAAGCGCCGGGTGTAATTATCTCAGGCCACCGTATGATCATAGAACGCCTTTCTGCTGAAATTATAATGTGTCGCCTTTAATTACGCTAATTGTTAATAGGAATTCTAATTTGGGGTTCATTTTTCACCATTAAAAAAATAATAGGCGAGGCAGCCCAGGCTTTTCTGCCTTCCCTGGGATTTCTCCCGCCGGCGCTAATTGAAACGTCCCCTGATCCGCACTGCTCCGCGCTGACAGTGGTTTTGCCCCTTGTCATAAAATCAATGGTCTTCCCCTGCCCGCCCCGCACTGACTCCTCTCCGGCTGCCGGGGCTCCTTTTCCCACTCATCGGCTCCCTCGGATCATGAGGGTTAAATGATCTTTTCATACCGCCCGACCAGACTGTCAGGAGGCATTGAGTGACTTTTGAAAATGAACCACGTTAAGTGGACTTGATGGGGGTTACAACCGCCATTATTGCTATCACCACCGTGATAAAATGGAGCCGTAATGACGGGGGAAGGTACTTATCACTGTCTTTTGTAGATCACTTAAGATGGTTTGGATCTGAAGCTTCTCACCGGTGATAAATGGAACGTACCAGAGACAAATGACACTGGGATGAAGCCTCCTGCCACGCATGGGACATGAGATGGGAACAACCCAGCCATGGTGGCTATATAAAACCATTAAACACACAAAACATATGTCGCCTTTTCCCTGAGGAACCATCAGAGGAGGTGCCCAAAGCCACTTGGACGACAAGGTGTGCCCAAGTGGCCACCAGCAGCTGGGTGCTGAGAACCAGGCTGGGAAACAAATGGGAAACGGGCTCTTTGCCTGCAGGCAGGCTGCAAGGCATCAACAGCAATGCTACCCAAGAGCTGACCTGGCAAACAAGAAGGTCCCTCCTGGCTCTCTCCTTCCCCAACCCTCCACCGGGTTCCTCCCCATCCACGCTGCCCCAGGAGCAACACCGCAGCCAGTGTCAGCATCCAGCTCCTGCAGCACCCTCCATCCTTTCTCCTGCCCTCATCCCAAAACAGGAGCGGTTTCTGCTTCGGCGGAAGGAGCACACACCCGACCAGTTTAGCACTCAGCTGGATCTGCAGAACAGGAATCCCAGCAAAGACATTTGTGCAACATAAAGCAAGAAGTGATCTCATGTTAAAGGATTTCTTGTGTGGCATTGCTAAGGAGATGCAATAGGAGAAAATCCTTTGTGCGTTTGGTGCTGTTGGTCCTACTGCACATCAAAGCCAAACCTGAGCTGCCCCACAACTCTTGCACGAGCTGCAGCCACAGCCTGCCCAGCACAGGCAGAGGAACTGGCTCCTTCCTATGCTGGGGACAGAGGAAAGGCCCGCAGGAGCTGAGCATGCCACAGGATGTCAGGGAGCTCAAAGGGGGTCTCAAAGCACCAGCAAAAGCCGTGCAAACAGCCCCCATCAGCCCAGCCCAGGCAGTGCCAGCAAGGAGGGCTCACACCCCACCATCACTGAGCCCCAAATGACACCAAATTATCTTCCATATCTAAGCAGGGAGTCCAACAGCTTAAAAGAGGCAATGAAATACATCATGCATTTGGAAAAGACCAGGTGAACAACAGGCAACACCCCCAAAACATCCCTCCCAAGCCAAGCACCCAAACCCCACAATGCCCCACTCACAGTTTGTGACCCACAAGCAGGAGAATCACCCCTATGGGTCCTGATGGCTCTGCTGCCCC
Source organism: Pterocles orientalis (assembly GCA_011057875.1). Taxonomy (NCBI): domain Eukaryota; kingdom Metazoa; phylum Chordata; class Aves; order Pterocliformes; family Pteroclidae; genus Pterocles; species Pterocles orientalis. The sequence continues at coordinate 173,043 of WKFP01014038.1, forward strand.
AGGTCTCCAGCATCTCACAGAAAAGGGTCGCAGGCCCCTGAGAGCACAGATTAACAGGAATCAACAGAGCCCGCCCTCCCCCAGCTCCTTATATGACCTCCCCAGCTCCTTCCTCCCAGCCCCCCCAAGCCGAGCTGCATTAGATCACTTCATTAGTACTCAAATGAGATACAGGTGATGCTCATCCCTCCCTGGCCACCTGGCAGCCCAGCTTGCTTTCTCCCTGCCCTGAAAGCATGGGAGAACACACCACTAAGGCCAGGCCACCCCAAAAGCATCACCTCCAGCAAGAGTCCTGGCTGCTGTTGCCAGGGAAAGGGGAGGACAGGGGGAGAGGCAGGGATGTGGAGCAACACAGCAGCTCCTATACGAGTGGGTAGAGCAGATCCCCCCCCCCGAAGGCCACCCTGCTTCTCCATTGTTTGAACATGGAGGTTTCCTCCGCAAAGAGGCAAGATGTAGAAATGGAGCTCATCTGCAAAGGAGCTGAGCCCCTGGGAGGAGCCTTCAGGCAGGGAGAGGAGAGAGAGAAGGGCTGGGGAAGGATAAATAAAAGCAAGAATCTGTTTGGGAAAGTTGGGAAGGAAAAAGAGCTGAAGCAAAAGACATTTTCTGGGACTTGCAAGAACGCCGTCGACTCGAGTCTTGTCACGCCAGATGTGTCAGCTCCAGTTGGACGCGAGGCTGAGACGCTGGTCCCGGGGTGCCTGGTTTGTCCAGCCCCCCGCTGACCCCCCTTTCCTTGTCATGGTGATGGTACCACCGCTGGCAATATTGACAGCCAGAAGGATTGCTCATTTCCCACAGCCCCACAAGGTAAATTAAAAAAAAAAGGAAAAGTCAAAGCTATCTCTGGCTGTTCGCACTCGGGGAGTCCCAACTCAATACATCTTGGTTACTCAGAAAAGATGCTTATTAATAAGCTAGAAAGGCAAAGTTAGTTCTGTGGACTGGGAGGTCACTGGTTACGGGATCACTTACTTCCAAAGACTTTGGGGATTCGGGTGCCTGGACAGAGGCTCCAGCTAAAGGCTGCTTCTGCAGACTCCTGCCCACATCAGTATTTTGTCTTGCCACATGTAAAGCTGTTGATATAAACCGGTATTTGCCCCATCCAGTTCCGTGATACCGATTGCATGAATGCCATCTTCCAAGCTAGCACAAATATGGCAAAAATTTAGCTTTAGCTGCAAACCAGGCACAAGAAAAACTGCAGTCAGAAACCATGGAAAGTCTGTGAAATTTTATCCACCGCAAAACTCTGTTTCCAGACTGACTTCAAGGCAGCAAAGCCTGCACAAGTCATACTGGTGGCCATGTGCCTTTTCTTCAAGCAAGGATTTCCTGCTGTTTCCTAACCTCAAGGCAAAAGAGAAAACATCCGTCCTTTCACCAGCTTTATTTCTATTCCAGATGAAGAGCTGATCCTCCTCTTTTTTTTTTTTTTTGGTGTCTCAGTATCACAAGACGGTCTCCGAAGCACTGCCTTCCACCGGTGCTGGTGGGAAGCAGCTCGCCCGGGGACAGCCAGATGCCATCTCACCAGGGCTCTGCAGGAAAAACCCGGCTGGAAACTGCCTGCAAATACTGGATTGTTCCGTGCGAGGGCTGGGGAGTGGGAGCTGCCCAGCCTGCCAGCCCTGGCGAGTTTTGCTCTGAGGCACAGACCAAATACGTGGTTTGGCAAACAAAAAAAGCTGTGAAGACAGAAGAGGGCTTTTGTCCTTTTTCCTTTGAGCACGCATTTGGGTGTCCCATGCTGGTTGTCAAATTATCTTGGTGTGATGAGCCTGGTGCAAATTTTTGCTACAAGGATTGCTGTTTGCACTGAAACTCACAACAAAATGGGGTTTCCCAAATCTTGAGGTGGGTTCCCCATCCCACTGAACCCCAACTAGGAAAGATCCCAAGCCTCCGCCACCCAACCACAGGCCATTCAGCTGTTGAAATGCTCTGCCTTCACCTTTCCTTCCCTCCCCACAACACCACAGAGGAGGAAACAAGCCCTCACAAAGCCCAACTGGATTTCAAGGTGTGCCTCGCACTAGTGGACTGGTTGGAAACGGGTAGAAAACAGGGTGAAGAAAACAATAGGGTTGTGTACAAGAAAGGAGGAGCCACCACAACCACCATGAGCTGCCAACCGGCCCCTGGAGAGCTGGCTGGGACTGTCCCAGCCCCTTGGCAGCCCAGGCTGGGTGGCTGCCACCTGGCAGACAGTGAACCACAAGCATGGAGCCCAATGTACGGACCCTTCTGTGCCTCCAGAGACCTTTCTGTGATAGAAATGGTTGTCCCAAAAGGTTTAAATCTCACACTTAGTGAACAGCAGCCCCTCAAGACCTGGAAGAGTTGGTGGGTGCCATCCCATGGGGGCTGGACCACCACGTTATGATCTCACGGGACCTCAGCTGGCTGGTCTGTCATTAAATCCATAACCTTGGTGTGGCACAGAGCATCTCCACCTCTCCAGGACCACCAGGAGCCAACTTCTGCAAAGATCTTGTTCTGCAAGGGACGTTTACCGCTCTCACAGGAACACACCCCAGCCCACCAGACATCTTCCTCCCAGCACTTTGCTTATTTTCCTTCCATCACCCAAAACTCTCTGCAGAGCAAAACGCGTCCAAACCACTGAGGCTGTGATTTTCACAACATCGCTGCCTTGCTCATTTCTCTGCTGTCCTCTCAGTCTTGTGAAGGTTAAAGGCATCCTTCCTTGGCGACTGTCAGACTGTTATCTGGGCCGGAACTGGCTACCTGAGCTCCATGAGGAATATTTTATGCAGATTCCCCGCTGCACCTCAGATGCCTCATCAGAAACCAACCTGCTGCTGGTGCCTCATGGCTTTATTTCCTCTGAGCTCACCTTTTGCATCCTCATCTCTTCCCTCCAGCCCAGCCTTGCCCCTTTTAAAGGGGTAAAAAAGTGGATTTATAGACATATAAAACATAAGGGCTTTTCCATGAGGATGGGAGTAAGGGTTGCTCTGTGCTGCTCTCAGAGGGGTTTTGAGAAGGATTGGGGAGAGATGGAACGGAGACAGGATTTTTTTTTCCCCCTCTGGAAGACAGGAGGATCAGGAGACCCCCATTACTCTGCATCAGACTTTTCCTCCCAGCCTTCTCCTCCCCAAAACCATGCCCGGACTGAGAAATCTCGGAAACTCTCTGCCTTCCCCTTGGGAATTTCCAAGCAGGCATGATGGGAGCAGACAGGAAGCATTGGGCACCCCAGCTGGTCCCCCTGCCTCCTTCCCTGGGCAGAGGGGTGCACAAAAAAGGGGAGGAGAGTCCAGGTTGCTCAGGCAGCTGCAAATCTGAGGCTGATTTTCACATCCATGCCCCTGAAAAGCTGAATGACAGTCTATTGCCAGCCCGGCTGGCTGCATGCTTTTTTGGGTAGAGAACGGCCCAGGGTGGGAGATCGGCAGCCGGAGCAGCAGCCTGGTGGGGTGAGCCCGGGCAGGAGGAGGTGGGGGGCACAGACCCACCAGCATCCCCCTGAGCCCAGACAGCTTCTGCGAGTGCCAGGGCAGAGCGCGCGGCTCAGGCGGCTTTCTGTTAAACGCCGATTATAAATGTCACGGTTTCAGAGGGGGAAAGAAAACAGCTGGATTTGTCAGACAGCAGCACTGGCAGCTAAAAAAAATACCATCTTTTAATGTGTGAGCAGAGTACGGAGAGTGTGAGAATAAACAGGAGACCCTGTGGTAACATTTTTACAAGTCCCCTGGCTGGCTGTTAGAGCCCTTTAACTAGAACATGACGGAGCGTCCCCGTTTCGGGATCTCAGCAGCACGCCCAGCTCCTCCGGGGATCGTCAGGCTTCAAACGACAGATGGATCAAGGCAACAAAGCTCACGTCTGGATGGAAAGGCAGGAGGACTTGCTTTTGGACCCATCCCCACATCTAGTTTTAAACAGCACTGGCATGGGAGGCTGTGCTCCTTTGGCCATCCTTCCCCGTCACCGTAAATCCAATTTTACAGCACCCAGTCCAAGCCCAAAAGGACTACAAAGCGCTGAACAGATATAAACTCTTTTCTGCTGCTTCACAAGATCTCCAAAAGGGCCAGGAAGACTTTCTGCTGAATCAGGTATTGTTTTGTGTTCCCGCCGCTGGCGGGGAGCCAGATGCACACCATATTGTACGAGCTGGGTAATTTGGCAAAAAACACGATCATGTGCTCACCTCTGATTCAGACCCAATTCCTCCCATGAGGTGACCGGGTAATGCGCAGATCTGGTATTAATTAACAGAAAACCACAGCTCTAGGCAGTGGATCTGTCGTCCTCTTTTGGATGCAGCTTGCGCCTGCTAATGGCTTCCTCACCCTGGGCTCCCCCAGCCTGCCCCCTGGGTAACACCCCAGGTCTGGGTAACCCCCTGACTCTCCGGAGTTGGACCAAAGACCCAGCTAACTCAGCGTCTTGTCTCCGAGAGACACTAAACCCAGCTCCTGGGCATTGCTGGGTAGGAGGGATTTGCTCTTTTGGCCAGGGGAAGGTTTGGGAGCAGCAGCAGCACTGAGCTCTCGCCCAGCTCTCCGCCCATGGCATGGCATCTCCAGAGAAGCTAAAACTCACCCTACCTTTCTGACAGCTCCAAAAGCAGAGCCCAGGCAGCGCTGAAGGCTTTAGAAAAAAAAAAAAAAAATCTCCTGGGCTCCAGCGGAAAAGACGGCACTGGTACCCAGCGTGCCAGAGATTAAGCAATTTACTGAGTCAATTGTCTTTTTTCCAAGGACAAACATGTGCGATAGAAGATGTCCAGATCTGCTGGCATGCGGCAAGCTCTGGGCCATCAGCCCTTTCACTGTCTCAATTCATCTGTCAATAAACCGCGATGCCCATTAAGGCTGGAGAAATGGAAAGGGATGTCCGTGGTCCACCTAGCAAGGACTAAATGCTGCAGTAATAATGGTTACCCAAGATTTCTCAGCAGAAATGCCGAAATTCCCGACCACGACTCATGCTGCCCTTCTAAGTGAAGCAGGAGGGACAACAAACAGTAGGGACATTATTTAGTATCCAGAAAGCCCTTGCAAGAGATGATGTGACCAGGATAGGATCTCACCGCTTCATGAAATATCTGAGTGGGAAAATGATGTGGTGCCAAAACAATGAAAGAATTCCCTCCAACACATGGGAAAGACAGGAGGTGTCCACTTTGTGGAGGTCAAGCAGTGATGTTGAGCTTTGTCCCCAGACTTTCACAGCACATCTAGACTTATCTCAGCCTTGGACACCACTTGGTCAGCCCGGCTCAGGTTGCTGGGCTTGCCCAGGGTGCGACCCAATGCTGGTGGACCCAGGAATGTCACCGCCACCTTCTCCCACCCTATGCATTTGATAACAGCCAGTGGGTGAAGTTGAAAAGAAAAGTAATCACTCTCCAGCCCAGCCGGTGGCTTCTCAGGGCTTGGTGAAGACAAACCTTGGGGAAATTCAAAGAGAGAACGGGAATTTTAAAGGAGAACATCTAGGGTTGCCATACATAAAAAAGTACTTTTGGAAGGACACAAATCCTCTCTGGCCTTACATTATCTCCTAACAGCAGCCCAGGAAGGATTTAGCAGAAGGAGAGGTAGAGGGATAAATTATAGAAGAGACGCTCATTCTGGGACAGTTTGGGTTTGTTGTTCTATTTTTTTTTTAACAGCTTCCTCCAGGGCATATTCCTGGGACCTGCTGAAGAGGAGACACAGCAGCAGGAATAACTCAGACCTGAGCCTCACCATCGATGCCATCATTTCCCATAGTGACCTTCACAGACCCCTAGCAGCACCCCAGCCAGTGCCTGTAATTAAAGCAAAGTGCGAACTGGAAGTCAGACCTCAGTCAGGCCCTTGGAACGGGTGCTTGCTTCCTCGACGGCCCAAAGCAAATGCTCATGGTGCTTTGTTCCAGTAGGTGAGCAAGGGAAGAGAAACTCAGGAAGGCGTTTGCTTTTGTCCATAACCTAAATCCCAGGCTCTGCCCTTTCCTCTGCCAAGTGTCTGGGAGAAAAAAAACAGAAGTGTTTTTTTTTTTTGAGCGCATAGCAAAATGGCTAATTTAAAATAATTACGCAACAGCTAATTAAAATCATCTCTGCGTCCTAGAAAGGCGGCTGGCCAGGTACTCAGCATGAAGCGTTTGGCTTTACGGAGCAGCATCTTGTTAAAGCCCTTCATCCCGCGGCGGCGGTGGCTGGACCCATCCCGCGCGTGCCTGCGGAGAGTGGCTGATGGCCTTCCCGTGTCAACCAAGTGAGTCCTCCATCTCTTCCCACCCGGCTCCGCACTGCCACGTACCTGAGGCACCGGCTGTGCTTTATGAAGTCTAAAATTTTCAACTGGTTGTGTCTTTCCATGCAAACTCATTAGCCACTATTTACACCCGCTGCAGCTGTGCGGAGAGAGGTTTTGAACTCTGGCATTCTACAGTAGGCTTTGTTTCTCATTTACATTTGCATATTAAAGTGTTTGCCTGAAATAGGCTATTGAAATTAATTCAGGATTAATTGGTGTCTTTATCTCATTAGGACAATCTAATTTAAGGATGATGAAATTGTTTAGCCTCCCGTTTGCATAATTAGATTGCTTTGAATTGCTGTCATTATTGTGCTCTTTAGCATCATCTGTAGGCCTCAAACAGACAAGAGTTTCAACCTCATAAAGACCAATCATGTGTTGCAGCAGAGAGCTGTTAACCCCTTTTAACCCAAACTCCCTCCAACATGCCGCCGCACAATGGAGCGGACGCTCTGTGGCATGGCGGGGACGCGGAGGTCTCGGCACCTTATGTAACAGGGCATCCCTTCCTTCTCTATACACGTTTGGGGTGGTGAGATGCAACCCCAGGAGCTGTTGGCGGGCAGCCCCATTTTGCCTGGTCTTCCTACGGGATGGGCAGCTGCTCTCCCGGACTGTGGTGAAACCCTTCATGATCAGATGGGGCTCAGCAGCTGGCACACGGGCTGCACCTCCTGGAAGGCTTAGCAGAGCCGCAAGCGCTTGCTCTCCCCCTCACAGAACTGGAAAGGACTGGTGGGAATATGTCCAAGGACTGCCTGATCCCACCCCTCCCTCACAGCCTTGGAAAAATCCCTTGGGCTGGTGGCTAAGACATCTGGGAACAGCTGGGCTTCCCCTCTGTTGGAGCCAGGGTTGCATGGGATGCTCGTGGCCAGGGGCCCCATAGTGTTTTGTCCCGTCCAAAGACTTACCCCATCCCTGAAGGTGTTCAAGGCCAGGCTGGATGAGGCTCTGAGCAACCTGGGCTAGTGGGAGGTGTCCCTGTCCACAGCAGGGGGTTTGGAACAAGGTGATCTTTGAGGTCCCTCCCAACTCAAACTATTCTGTGACTTACCAAGCTCTGTCTCCTTCTTCTTCAGTTCGGAGGCTTTCTCTGAACCTCCAAGTGAAGAGCATCATCCCCAAGATGTCCTGGCCAACATGTAGCCCTCGGGTCTGGTACCAACACACTCCTGCTTCAGAGAGGTCTTGTCTATCCCCATGGCTAACCTGGATGCTAAAAGGAAAGAGGAGACCTGCCCACCCCTGTGCAATGGGACCATCCATACAAGGGAGTACCACCAGTGCCCACACGGGCTGGAGAAGAGCGAGGGAAAAGAGAAGAAGCTGTAAGGCTGGACCTCCACATTGGATCATCTTTAAGCCCAGACTCACTGTGCGATGCAGCCGCTGAAGGATGATGCCGTGAAGGAATGGACAGAGCCATGCCAGCCCCACATAGGGCTCAGTCTTGCACCCGGGACCTGGAGCAGTGGAAGAAGACGACAACGTTGAGAAAGCACTCACAGGAGGGTTGTACTCAGGGACTGTAATCAGGGTGTGGATCCCCTGATGCCCCAACACATCACCTGGTGAGCATATACTGAGGGACATAAGGACGCAGGTTGACACAGTAGTGTGTGCAGAGGACGTTGGCCGAAAGTTGCAGCCATCCTGAGGACCCTTGCAGCCCAGGAGGGACATGTTCCCTGCAAGCACCCCTTCAGCACGACCTTCCCCAGCCCCCTTGGGTACCTCAGAGCCATGGGGACAAACGAGCCAGAGCCACCTGGAAACAGGCATCCCAAGTCACCAATGGCTCCTGGCAGAGGGTACCAGTGCAGCATCCTGAGCTAGGACCTCGCTTCCCCATGGGTCTCTCCATTAAAAACCAGCCTGTTCAGACATATAAATGTTCCTAAACATGCACTTCAGAAGTATTTTTACATGGTAAAGCATCACACAGCATCATAACCAGCTTCCTTGCGAGCAAGGATGACCATGGCCTTGTGCATCCCCCCCCGTGCCAGGCCAAACTCTCTTTCCAGATGGCCAACAGAAGCTGACAGCCACCAAAGCGCCTGAATCCGGCCCTGGAGATGCTCCCCGGGCACTGAGAGCAGGAAGGGGGTTGAGATGGCAGTTCCGTGGTTGCTCCTGGGGATGCTCTCCGTCTGTCTTGGCCCGACTCGAGGCAAGAGACCTGCTTCTCATTAGCGGGTGGCTGACTGCGGAGGTGGGGGCTGCGCCAGGCAGGCTGCTTCTCCAGTCGCTTCACGTATCCGAACATCTGGTTGTGTCTCATCACAGTGCAAATTTATGACCCTGGAAACAACATGTTGATGATGCACTGGGAAGATGAGCCGGAGCTGTAATCCTGTGTCCAGAGAAGGGACGAGGGGGAATCACCACCCGAGGACTTTCTTGGGGGGGAAGTGGGGAGGAAGGTCAAACATGCGCTTCCTTGTGCGATGGGAGGGACCTGCAGCAGGGACAAAGCTCCCGGTGATGCAGCACTGCAACGTTTTTCACTCTAGATCACTCTCCTCTGGGGAAAAAAAATGCAAATTCAGCAACAGCCAACTTTGCACAACTTCATCTCGATGAATTGACAACTTCCAAACCAGCCAACAGACAAGAAACTTTTAAGAAAATACATGAAAGGTTTCATTTGAGTGGTTTGAAAAGGAACTTCCCCATTTACAGTGACTGGCCAGTTATGCTTTTCATTTTGTGGTTAAAGTTACACAGACATTTAACATGATTTGAAATGGAAATGACGGATTGCGTTTCAGGTCCTCTAAAGAGAGTTTTGTTTGCCTCGGATAAATAAATGTTTCATTATTTTTTCCAGAGATCAAATATATCAATTGAACCAAAACAGAGGGGGACTTGGGAATTCTTGTTTGCAGGTTCACACCAAAGATATTTCAAGTTTTCAGTTTAGCCCAAACAAGTGGTTTTAGTTATATCGCTTTGCTGGAGCTGCAGTGGAAAAGAAAGAAATCCAGCTCTTGCCATCATGGTTAGGCAGCCAAAGAAGAAAAAAAAATAAGAGTCAGTGCAAAGTCTTAGTGTGGAAGTACTATGTTAAGGTTGTCTGAACCTTTCAGGGTGTTTTTTAGACCCTTGGTACAGCTATCAGGCACTTTGATATATCCCAGAGGACAATCTCTGCATCATGCCACATACACATACACCAGCGCACAGGTACCTAGCACGAGGCAGAACAGGGAACTGAAGAAGCAAAGACACAGTCACCAAAAGCTAGGATGCTGTTCCAGAGAGGTGGGTGAATGTTCTTCCTTTGGCTGGCCAACAGCTCCCCCGCACAAGGACGGATGGTTAATAATAAGAAGGACGGAAAGAGCCGAGAGTCACTGAACTGTAGGAAAAGGAGATTCAAACTTGTGCAGAAAAAGGCCACTGGTCCTCCAACAAGATCAAGCACAACTAGAGCAAGCTTGGAGGAGAGAGGTGAGGATGGCTGAAGATCTGGGAAAGAATGAATGCAGGATGGGAAACACGAGATGATAAACATGCCTTTGAACGTGCCAAAGCTTTTCTTTGTGTTGTCAGTGGAGGACACATAAGAAGTCATAGCTCAAATGACATTGAGGAAAGCTGAGATGAGTTCTCAGGAAAAGCTGCTGGTGGCGGGCACCACCGGTCAGCATGGAGCAACCTGGGCACACAGCCTGAAGCATCCAGGAGCACGGCAAGCACACCAGCAGTTCTTTCTTTCTGCTCAGAAGTATTGGTGAAACTAGGTGGTTATGTTGCATTCCGTTTCAGTAGAGAGAGTGTTAGGGAAACACCTGCTGAAGGGAACAGAGACGAACCTTCCCCAGAAAATAAAAATGGTTAAAGTACCCAGAGGCACGAGGGTAACCTTCAGCTCCTCCGCACCCAGCCGGCCGCAGGCGGAGGAACTACAACCCTTCCTGCTGGCTGCCCAGACAGCAAGGACTGTCTAGGAGCAAGGATGACCCCCCTATCAAAAGGACAAGTGTGCCTCTGTCATCTCCTGGAGCACTGCGATCATGACAGCAATGGCAGAAAGCACAGCGCTTGCCACAAGTCATGCAAAGCCTTTGACCAAAGATTCACAAGAGTTTTAAATACTCTTTGGTAGAGATGGAAAACGCTGTCAGGAAAACTAAGTGGCTAAGGGATAGTGTTAATGGACCAGTATGAAGTAACTAGCTTTCAGCTGCAAAGAAGGTTGTGACCATCTACCACCAGTAGCCACATACAAAAACGTGGGGCTGTGAGAAGGAGCCCACCCACGCATTTTGGTGTGTGGCTCACAACCCATCAATGGTCCCACCCAAACCCCAGCCATGGAGAAGGACCTCCCCACATCCTGGCTCCAGGCATGCCGCTGGACGAGAAGCACAACGCCATGGATTTGGAAGGACCATGCTGTCCCATGGCTCAGCCAGAGCCTGCCTCGGGGGGCTGGCAGGGGCCAGAGGCAGATTTACAGCTACCCAACCTCTTTCGAGCCCATGTGCTTCAGCCTGTGGGGTTCAGCTCTTCTTCTCAAGAGGACTTCATTAGCAGAGTTCAACAACGGAGCTTTATGTTCGCCTGTAGGATGTTTTTTAAAAAAAAAAAAAAAAGAAAAAAAAAGAAAGAATAAAAGAAAAACCCCAGCATTGCAGCATTTGAGGTTAAGTGAAACACTTTCTTCAGTCTTGAGTGTTTAAAAGAAAAATGCAAAAAGAGTATTTCAAAACAAAAGGTCTTTTCAAATTAGAAAAATCAAACAGTCCCCTCAAGCAACATCAAAACAAAATCTTAGGACTTTTCCTAAGATATATACGTGCAGATACACCCACTAACACATACATGACTGCACGCTGCTTTTCTCCCATGGGAACGAACACGGCCGAATGGGGAGACCTCCCAGCCTGCAGCGGGGGAAATCTGCTCCCAAATTCCACTCAGGTCTCATCAGTGCAAGAGATGAGGGTCTGGAAACAGCAGTCCTGGCTGCAGCAGAGGGATTTGCACCATCAGCCAGAATGGAGGGCACCCAAACCCCTGGGATCCCCAGGCTCCCTCCTGCCAGAATAAGGATGTGCCCGGAGCCACATCCCTGCTCCTGGCTCAGACACATGCCCATGGACCACGGACCCATTGATCCTATGCTGACCACACCATTGCCCGTGTGCATGTCCCCAGGAGGGTCCCTAGGCCTGTGCAGCTCACGGGGCCGGGAGCGAGCCCACCAGGCCACAGCTCTGGCGCTTGGTCAACGATTCCTGACCCATGGAGGTTATCGGTCTCATAACCACCCAGCCTGGGCTTCCGAGTGCCAATCAGGCCTCTCCTTTGATCAGCGTTATAATCAGATACAGCACTCCAGCACGGATTATTAAGTTTTAACAGTTGACACATCATTTCTGATACCATAATCTGGCAGCACTTTACAATAAGTGACAGGTCCTCACTAATTCCTTTTGTATTCACTGTAGCAACGTTAATCATGAGTGATGAACTTTGCGTATTCATATGGATGTAATAGGCAGTTCCCAAGGACTGAAACTGTAATTTAGCTTTAACCTAATGGGCACTGATTGTAACAATAAGTAATTATGTCAGCTAAATGCAGTGTTGATGGCAATTGATGACAGCAGCGAAAGCCACGACACCATTTTGGAACTAAGCTTGGAATAGTCATTTGTAAAGCCCTAACGGCCAAGACAAGGAACAATGTGTCCTCTCCTGTGTATCCTATCATCCAGCTACCTTCAGCCCGATGAGGACAGTCCCAGCTGTGACAAGCACCCTGTCAGCTCCCTGTTTGATTGTCTGGCAGCTAATTTCAGGGTAGCCAATAAATCCAGATTGGGGCTGGTGGCACCCTGAAGCTTGGGTAGAAGCAGAAAGGCAGCTCACCTAGGATCAATTCCTTGGATCACCTTCAGATCTTCTGGGCAGGTCATGTTGGATGATACCTGGCCAACATCTGGTAGTGTCACCTTTCCACAGAGCAATGCTTGCCGCTCCCCATGGCTGCAGACCCTGGCTCTGAACCCAGCTGGCAAAGCAGGGACAGGCTGCAGAAGACCGGAGACCACTGCTGGGCTGAGACAGCCGGATTCAGAGGATGAACAATTAGGAGGGCACAGACCTGAGAAGCGTGCTTGATAACGTGAAGCACAGCGTAAGTACGTCCACGGAAAGATGCTTTTCTATTACCCAGCAAGGCTGGTGTGACCTCTTTTTTGGTTAGAGAGGAAAACGAGGATGGGATATTTTTAAACCAGAATATTTGGATTTGAATTGCCTTCTTTAGAAAGGGGGAGCATGGCAAAGTCATACCAGTAATCTTGTTAATGGCAGTAATAAGACTCTAAGTGCTGGTGTCATCTTGAAAAAGTGATTTGTGCTGCCAATAAGAATCCTGTTCCACTGTAATAATTAACGTGGTCAAAAATGCTTGGAAAACACAAACACAAAGTAGCTGTCATGAGGTAGAAAAGACACCTTCAAGGAAACGGTTTTGAGGGACTCGCTCTTCGATAAAACGCTCCTGCTCAGTGTGTCACCACCACAGCTGTGACAAAAGCAGGGGTCTCAGTCACTCTCCTTTGCATCCAGCTGCCCACTCCCTTGGTCCCTGTTTCCCTCCCCTGCGGTGAGCATCCACGTGCAATGCCAGAGCCCAGAGAACAACTCCTGGGGAAGGCTGAAAGCATAGATGATACAGTCAGGTCTCATCACTGTGCTTTAAAAGTTTACAGTCTTCCTGTCAGAAAATAACAGGGCAATGTCGTGCTTGCAGAGGCATGCACGAGGCAGGGAGCTGAGCCCTACAAAAAGGCAGCCCGGCAGCACTTCCACGTGCTCAGGGAGCGGGAGCTGAGCTATGATGGCAGGAGCCAAGTTTTTCAGCAGAGCAGATGTATCAGCAGGGTTTTGGTAGCCTCCTGGGACCCTGAGAGCTCCAAGGTTTGCACTATTCAATGGGCCATTTGTTGGATTTTGGTCCCAGAGGTTGCCTTGCAGAAGGGGGACGTGGGCAAGAACCGCACTCCAGATGCCATGTGGGAGGACAGGTCCCACCGGTGGGAAAACCAGAGGGGAAGGCATCACAGCCAGGCAGCAGCAGCACAGGGTGCCGAGGAGAAACCATGTAAGACCTCACAGTGATCCTAAACCACTGACATCCATCACTTACCCTGGGATTAACTGAGTGTCAGCCCACAGCGCTCATCACAGAGAATGGTGACAGTGTAGCAAAAAGCATGGGAAAATAAAGCACAAAACATGCTCGATGCTTTCGCTTGATGACCAGCTTCAAAGCCAAAAATAGCTGCTTAAGTCCCTGATTGAGTAAAATACCCAAGACGAAGCTGTTATTGCTGAAAATGCAGTAGAAATGTGCAGCTACAGGCAAAACCGTCTCCTAGAAATTGCAGATGTGCTGTCAAGGGGACGCGTTGCTCTTGATGCCACGCAACCAGCTGATCTGGAGCAAGCAGCAGCAGCAGCACTCATGAACGCAAAGAAGGCATCACATGCTGCCTCCCGGGAGGTGGGGAGATGAGAAGGGGGTGCTACTAGCAGCAGATGGGCATGCTGACGATGGAGAAGACAACATTCCCCACCTCGCTGGCCAGCCCCGACACCATAAAGGTCTTTCATCACTATTACAGTTGCTACTGAAATACGCTGTCCACACACAGAGACGAGGAGGCAAGCTGGGGAAAACACATGAAGGACCCTTGAAAATGGCAAAGTTGGAGAAAATCAAAGGAGCAATGATGGGGAGAGGCGAGCTCCGGTGGCAACATGAGGACGGGCACACCAGTATCTGCAGCTTTGCTCCTGTTGCCATCACCTGCATCGAGCAGACACTTCCTGCAGCAACTCCTTTCTTATCCAAACTCACTCAGCTGGGATGCAGGTTCCCCTTCCCAAACTAAAGCAAGATCAGACCAGACCCTGCAGGAATCACAGGGTGCCGGCAGCAGCTTGGCGACAGGGATGGAGGGGACCCCTTGGCACGTGCAGCAGCATCGTGCCCAGTTTTGCTGCTGGGGCACCAGCAATCAGCAGGATTTGCAGCCACTTCGGCGAGGTGTCAGCCACACCTGCAGCAGGCAGGTTTACAAATGAAGCATCTCTAAAAGTGCATGCCAGTCCCCTTTGAGACAATACCTGCAGCCCGATGCTTCTGGAAACACCCCGGGGTCATCCCGCAGCTCCTGCTGCCTGCCTGTGACTGGTGCAAGCTGGCAGGGTGCTGCCAGTTTCCCAACTTACCCCAGCTGAGGACCAGTGTGTGTGATTGCAGAGCGTGCCCACCACCAGCAGAAATCAACACCCACCAGGTCTGTCTCCAACCAAAAGCTCTCAGCATCCCAGCGCTTCCTCGGATGGCTGCAAAGCCGATCACCACCTCTGCCACGGTGGAGGGGGGACGCAATTACTGCTCGGCATGGTCCAGGTGTCAGGACCATGTCAGAGCAAAGCATGACACAGCCTAGGTGATGTGGCAGGAGCAGGGGAGCAGCGTGGGGTGATTGGCAGCCTGTGGCAAGCGGTGCCGAAAGCAAAAGCCCCCTGCAATTAGCGGTGTCACAGTGTTTCCCCCCTCCCCGTGCAAGGAAAAGAGATGAGAGAGTGGCTCATCACCCAGGAATGCATCCTGGGTGGTGCTGAGCAGGATTCGTGCCCCAGCCAGGCTCCGGATGACAGGCTGCCATGCGGGGAGCGGATGGCATGGCGGGTCCCGGGGAGTTGGGCAGTAAATTCCAAATGGCAGCAGCCTCGGAGGCCAGTGCTAATGACACCAGCTTGTCACAAAACACACTGTTCTCCCTGCTGCAGATGTGACAGCCCCAAAGTAACCAGGTACCCCGCTATGTCCCTGCTTTCTCTCACACAAAAGTGACAAGAGGAACAGGTAATAAAAGTCCAGGCCAAATCCTTGACAGAGAGCTGACGACTTGAGCCGGCTCAGGATGCTCATCCCTCCCTGCCAGCTTCATTCGCGATAAACAGCCACCCCAGCAGGAAGGGTGGCTAGCGGAGCATGCTGCATACTCCACGTGCTGTCAAGAGAGCCCCCATCACCTCCTCACTTCCCTCCAGCTGGCCCACGGGCTCCCTCTCCTGTGCACTGAGAGGGGAAACTGAGGCACGACTCAGCATCCCCTCCCAGCTCCCCCCATCTCTGCAGCTGTGCTCTTGGCTGGGTGCAGGGAACCAACCTGGGAGCCCAACGTGCCGGGGGACATGGTGAAAGCCTGGCTTCAACATGACCAACAGCATCTCCTGGCTACCCAGAGGTCTTCCTCCCAGGTGGCTTTCAACCAGCTAAAGCCAAACCTATCTCTCACCACCAGCCCTTCTTGGTGCTCCTTTGCGGACTGCAAACCCCTCAATTATTCCATAGCCCAAATTATACTGTAAGAAAGCGGAGCTGTAAGTGGTAAGAACAAAATTAAAAAAGCAGGAATAGCACTCAAGCAGCCCTGCCTGCACCCCACCATGGCATGACGACTGGTGCACAGGGACAGGCAAAGGATGGGTGATAGCACCCAGGGCAGCAGCAGCGAAGGGTCTGTGCTGTTCCCTGCCTCCAAACCCTACCCACTGCCAGCCCCGTGCCACTGCCGTGCTGCTGACCGTCCCGTGTCCCAGCTGTGCCACCTCTGCTCGTGTGGCTGGATCTACATGAGCACCATGAGATCTGGGGAGTGCTCTTTCTTCCCAATTTCAGTGGATCGGGGAAGCCACTGACCCACAACTGGAACTGATTGTCCCTTTTCCCCCAGGATAAATCTCCCCTTCCATGGCTCAGGCACCTGTAAACTCCGATTAGTTTGCAGCAGCGAACTCTTCTACACCTTGTATTTGCATCTGCTCTCTCATGACTGACCTGAATTCCTCTTTCACATCAAATTGGAGCAGCGGGCACAATTTTAGGCTAGCTTTAGACTCTCATCTCTTTTTTTAATTGTGTCTGATTCAGCTTCCTTCCTGGGAAAGCTCTGAGGATTTCTGTTCTCACACAGGTCTAGCAAACCATCATTTGGTACCAGGAGGAGAGAGCTGGATTTCCATCATAGCATCACATCTCTGATTCTGTCAGAAGCGCTGAACTTCTGCTGTTCTTCTTTAAACCTTAGGAGATATGTCTCATGGCCAAGGAAAGACTTGCCTACCAAAAATCCAGCCTCTAAAAGGCACATGAAAGGAAACGGAGGGTCAGGAGCATGCAGGGGCTGAGAAAATTCCCCTACCAGGCGAGAGCAGCACCCCTGTGGGTCGCATCCCTGTGGGTCACAGGAGGTGTTGGCTGTTGCTGCTGCCTAAGACCCCGCTGTGCCGAGGATAAATAAAGGACTTTAATCCCCAGGGCTAGAATTCACACACACACACAAAAAAAAGGAAAGAAAAAAAAAAAAAGTTAGAGCTCAAAGGCAAAGCTTGTCGCTCCCACATAAAACCACCATCTCCCTGCTTTCGCCTCCCCACAGGACGTCTCCCAGCTGACAAACCTCCGGGCCAGCGCAGCCTGTGCTGAGATGCCACCAGGTTTCCAGCAAAGGGGGGATGCTCTTCTAGCACAGGGCAAGCAGCTGAAGTGCCGTCAGGAGAGACAAAGGCGCCTGGCAAACTTTGAGCAATGCCTCTCATTATTTACAGAATGACACGGAAAAACTTCAGACTGAAACAAGAAAGGCAATTAGTTTCCTGTACGGAAACAAAGAGACATCTGTGCCAAGTATGCTAACATATACACAAGGGGCAGGTATACAGCACATGAGGAATTTCTTCCAGCTGCAAATCCACCCCCAAATTCTCAAGTCAATCTTGAGTACTACGACGCTCAGCAATCCTCTTAAAAATGTCCAGATGCTTTAATAACTTAATTCTCATCTTCCCAGACACAATTTTTTCCCCATTTAACTGCTGAAGCACTGGAATAAGACAGAAGGGTCAGGGCTGAAGATCCATGGTGGGGAACAGCAGGGCTGTTTTGGAAGTCCAAGAAGCCCAGTCCTATTGTGCCAGTCCCAAAGTCATGATGGGTTTTGCAGGATACAGCATGCATTGCCTGGTACTAGAGCTTGTAAGCAGGTTTATGTGCCCCAAAACGCACAAAGTGCCCACTCAATGGAGCCTTCCAGTACCTAAAGGGGGCCACAGGAGAGATGGGGGGGGTCTTGATCAGGGGGTGGAGGAATAGGATGAGGGGTAATGGTTTTAAGCTGAGAGTAGATTTACATGAGATATATGGAAGAAATTTAGAGGGGTGAGGCAGTGGCCCAGGTTGCCCAGAGAAGCTGTGGATGCCCCATTCCTGGAGGGGTTCAAGGCCAGGCTGGATGAGGCTTTGGGCAACCTGGGCTAGTGGGAGGTGTCCCTGCCCATGGCGGGGGGTAGAACTGGATGATGTCTAAGGTCCCTTCCAACCCAAACCATTCCATGATTCTATGATTTGCACCAGGAGGCCGGGGCAGCGCTGGAACAGGCTGCAGACTCTGTGTCCTTGGAGGGCTGCAACATTCAGCTGGACCAAGCCACGGCCAACCTGATGTAGCACTGGGGACAGTCCCACTGCCAAGGGGAAGCTGCACTAGACACCTTCAGAGATTCTTTTCAAACAACAATACAATTAGTCCAAGTCCAGCCTTAAAGGCAGCTCACCTTCATGCTGCATTGGGCAGGCATGATCCAGCCCTGCAGCACATCACCTCCCACCCCCAGGTCCCCCCAGCCCCCACTTCTGACAGATTCCTCCAGATTTTCCATCTCAGCCAGCTACCTTTTAGACAACAATTTCTCAAGATTGTTTTAAACAAGCGAGGAAATTTTGGTGACACTTTAATACATAAAATGCTCCTTATTTTCTCTATGCCAAAGAGCAGTGCTTTCTAACACACTTTCTGAGTTAACATCAGGTGTTAAACAGACACACACGTTGTTTTAGCAGGAGCCCACGTTTTATAATAGGCTTTCTATCTAACAGCTTGATATAGCCTCTTCCATTAAGCATTTATTGCTAATGCATTGTAAAGTGTAACATGCTATATATGCTATTAAAGAATGAACCTGCCACATACTCACCCCTTAATAATGAAACACTTATGAACGGGAACCTTAGGTTAAAGAGTTGTGAATTAAGTTTAATCTCAAAGAAATCATCTAGCACTCTGCCAGTATATTGCAGTGTGCTGTCACAGAGAGGGCTAGGACCCACGTCCCCTGGGAAAGTGCTCCTTGACTTTCCTCTGGAGAAGATCATGGTGAAACCCTCCCCGAGTGAGGTTTGGCTAAATACCACCAGACTGCTGGAGATCCTGAAGAGCTAGTTTGAGCTCTTCCTCAGAGGGGCTCCCACACAGCCCCATGCCCTGCTTATTGACTTTCTAATAGTTTAATATAAAACCCAATCATTAGAAACCTTTTTAGATGAGATACATCTCCACCTGAGTATTATCATAATTTTTTTCCTTACTATTCAATAAAAAAACCTTTCAAAAAAAAAAAAGGAGAAAATCCCCCTTCCCCTGACAAATAGCAGGGCTTTTTTTTACAGAATCTTTGCCTAGATAAGTGAGCCCTAAGTACAAGGAGCAATGACTTGATAGCATGGGGTTCAAAGGCAAGCAGAGTCAAGACTGTTCCTTTGCAAGGAGAAATCATCTCAGTCTCTTCCCTCCTGCTGCTGTCCCCTTCCCACAGATCTACTTGTACACACACTGCTGCACGGCAAGTCTTGCCTTTGTTCCTTTTCCCTGTTTATGAGTTTCTGAAAAAACAAGCCCCACATCTCCAAAACTATTGCCCTGCAAACCCTACAGCAGGGTCTTGGATTGGTGTAAGGCAGGAAATGGATTTTTGGTTGGTGCAAGAGGTTGAGTTTTTTCACACTCACCTCCCCCTGGCATCTGGTGGTGATGGGACGCCCAATTCCCATCTGTGTCCTTGAAGGTCTATTTAATGGGGTGGGACTGAGCTTGGGCTGGGCTGGGAGATGGTGTATCCAGAGAGCTTGTTCTGCAAGGGTCAGCTTGGGATAACTCAGCTTTCTAAGTTACAAACCCAGGATCTTAACGATGTTTCTAGGGCAAGACAAATAGCAAGGTATGTTGAATGGTCTGGATTTTGATACCCAATTCAAGATGCTTTCAAACAAAACTGCTTTGGGTGCCTGGAACTCACCCTCAAAACTCCTCAGGTTCTTGAAGAGGCTTCTGTGTGGTGGGGAAGCCCTGTCCTGGGCCCATTTGCTCTCTCTCTCTACATTACTGGTGGTTGTCTCAGTGTGAGTTCAACATGAAAACACCCATATGGTACTTAGGGAGAGCTTCAGCACATGGTGACAGTTGTGTTGGTTGTCCCCCTGCCTGGCCAGGTCTTGTGCACCCAAGATGTGCCACCTTAGGACATTCTGCGTCTTGGGAGGGAAAAGAAACAAGGGGCAGCCACGTGGCTTCCATACAGCCCCAAGAGCAGCGCTAAAGACACAGCGGCACAGGTGTCGGGGACAAAACACATACCTCAAGGGGTTGGTATGGTTTCTAGTTGTGTCCCCTGATGCTGCTGGGACACCCAAGTGCTCACACACAGGGATGGCCACATAAGGGAAATCCCAAGTGGGTTCTTCCAGCTCTCCAGGAGCTGCTCACACCCATGCTCTCCATGGCTCTCCTGGGCCCTCCAGCCTCGGGATACTTCAGTTACACACGTGTTGAGCTCCTGCGGCTAAACAGGGCACCTAAATGTACACAGAGAGAACACACTTGGAAGAGATGGAGAGAATGAACCCTCTCATCACCTGCAAAATCTCTTCACAGTCTGCAAACATTTAAAAGAAGTGACCACCACAACCGACTGCTCCTTGTCCTGGAAGTCAGATCAAAAAAATCACAGAGGTTCCCCCACACCTCCCCCTCTCTTTAGGTGAACTTCTTCCAAGTTTTTTCAAATGAAGAGGGAAAAAGTTCATCTCAGGCTGACACACCAGTGCCTTCAACCCTCCCGGCAGGGAGCTCAGAGAGGGTCACTCCTCTCAGCCTGTTGAACCCCGCACAGGCACAGAGGACCCCACAGAATCTCCCCGGACATAGCTCTCCGAGCCCAGATAGACGCGAGGTCTTGGTGAGCACATCACAGTGTTGCCTTCATCCTTGTCATGACAATTGCCTTTCTTTTTGGTGCCCGTGGTTCCCTTTGTGTTTACGATAACAGAGGGATGCTTTATTGCATTTCGCAAGGCCCGCTGCCATGGCAACCGGCAGTTGCTGCGCGCTGTAAAAATAACCCTCCTTCTTTGATAGATTTCACTTGAGTGAAAATAACCCTTAAAAATATGTTGAAATTTCCATACTAACTCCTCCAGGAGGCTCCAGGGAGGCGAGGATGAATTGCAGGATCTGCTGATGGGACGCACGGTGCCACCCCAGCACCTTCCAGCCTTGGCACCGAGCTCTTGCAGAGGAGCTTGTGAGGATGCTTTTTGGGAGCCACTGCTAGCCAGTCCCCCTGAGGGTGGTGCTGATGGCATGGGGTGGTCATGCCCATCACCATTGATGTGGCCCATGGTGAAGTTTTTGCACAGCCACATCAATACATGGGCCAGCAGATGTAGTGGATCTCCAGAGCTTCTTGGAATTCATGGCAAAGAGAAGAGGTGGTGTCCCTGCAGTGCCTGCTATAGGGGCTTGGTTGGGATAAAGCTCAGTTTTATTTTCTCAGCTCCTGTGCACCATGACCTCAAAAAAAGGATTTTGCCTTCTCCAAGGCTCAGGGACCCTTTGCTAGAAGCTCTTGCTCTTCATCAGCATATAAGCATTGTACAGTTTGCCATCAGCAGGAAGCTTCAGCATGGGTTTTGGATTAATAGATCAGAGCATGTGAACAGCCAGAATTGGATGTCTACCCAAAACAAGGCTCCTCTCATACCTGGGAGAGCTGTAACAGCCATCTCTTCACAGGCTCCACATCCAGACTCTTGGGGCAGCAATGTAGCAAAATTCATGGGCATGACACACGCTGATGCTAGGAGAGGTTCAGGTCTCCCTTCTGTGCTTCAGATCGTCGGTACTGGTCCCAGTTAGCACAAAGACATTCAGAGCATTACTCTGGAGCAATGAAGGTTTTGCTCTCACGCCCGCTCTTGACATCCTCAGCCAAGAAGGTCTTTTTTTCTTTTTTGGCTCATTTCTTTCCCTTTTTGTTCTCCCAACCGCTCAACTCTTCTTCTTCCAAATAAAAGCCGATTCACATTTTAGAGGTGGCCCCCGATTCCTCCCATGAGTTTAGGTGAGTCGAACCATAAGAAGTGGAGTAATGAGATTATGATTAAAAGCACACCTTGATAGTGGGGCATCCATCAAGCTGTCATAGAAATCGTATCTCGGAGGCTGCTCTCATCAATCTGACCTTTCAATTATTACCCGGAGTTCATGACTCTAAGTGTATATAATTCCTACCTCAAATCCGAGAATACACGGCTTTGTTTTTTTGGCTTGCCTTGGGCATGGCTGTGCAAGGTTCTCCTTCACCAGGGCATCAGCGATGCTTCTTTATGCAAATTAACTTAAAATAGCTCTTCTCTCATCCAAAAGATTGGGAACAAGATCAAGATATCACCAGGGCACCAGAAGAAGGCTGTTTGAAATCTTTGTCAATGACTTATTGGCTTTTTCTCAGTTTTTTTAAAGGCTAAGGCTAACTCCAGCAGTGCTCACAGTGCACCCCCTCATTTGGCTCATGTCCCCACAGAGAAGCAAGACTCCTCCAGCCATGCCACAGCAAGTCCCCAACAGCAGGGAGGACCCCTCCAATCCAACCAGGACAAGCTTACCCAGGCATCAGTACAGATGAGATTTTCTGCCCAAACACCTCTCAGAAAGCTCCTTTTTGTGAGCTACACCCCAGCCAACACAGTATTTCAGGAGCAGAGCCTAATTCAGCTCTTCAGTGGCATCGCTAGAAGGATTCCTCCACATTTCTCTAGGACTAGAACACCACCCACCTCCAACCAGCCCCATGCATCCCACCCCACCATCTGTCCAGTTTTGGGGTTCTCAGGCTGAGATTTGCTTGGCGCTAGCCTGGCACCTTGCTGGATCCAAGCGAGTTTCCATAAGGCACAGTGTTACCAAGCAATGAAAATCCTGCCTGAATCTTATTTGTACCCCAACACATGTAGGACATCAGACTGTGTCCACAGGGAGTGTCCAGTGCCTGGGAACAGGGCATCCTCTTGCTCCCTGCCAGCTCCGGTAACAGAAGAACAACAAAGAGCCAGCTCCTCCTCACCCAGTGAGTTCAGAAGTTGCTCCTAGACCGAATAAAACAAATGAAGCCATTTGCTTTATATTTTTTCCTCCAAAGGAACCATTAATTTTTTTGCAAGAGTCAACTTCCCTGCTGTCTACTGAATTTTCACAAACAAAAACCCACAACAGATACGTTGCAGGAGAAAAGAAATCCTGGGTTGGCAGAGAAAGGACAGAGGGAATAGAAATGCCTTGATTTCGGATTTTTGACAAATCCAGCCCTGAAGACATTTTGCTGATGTTTGTATTATTGTAGGGTCTGCACAGCCTCCCATCACAGCTTTATTGTACGAATAACTACCGAATGGAAGATCTTTCACAAAAACCTCTGCACTGCTCAGATGACTGAAATTGTGGGAATTTCCATAACAAGAGCCTCAAAAACAACCCCACAGACTTTTACTTTTACTTTGCCCTTCAATTCTGCAGTAAAGGTGTTCAAGTGAGGTCAAGTGAGACCAGAAGAGATTCTGGGAGTCAAAGACATCCTCAAAAGAAGGAGCAGCTTTCAGAAGTGACCCAAGGCTGATTCATTATTGGCAAACAAGACACCGTCTCCAGGGAGAAAAATGCTTCACAATATTTCAGGCACAGTTCTGTTTTAAAAGCCTTACTTAATGAAAGATTAAAGGTAAGCATTAATGCATCCCCGGTGCTCAACTCAGTGGTGGGTGAGGACAGTCGCCTTCACCTCCAAGACAAGTGCAGGACAAGAACATATTGGCCACGCAGCCATCCCAGTCTCTTTGTTGACTCACCCTTTTTCACCAGTCCCATACCCTGCGCTGCAGGGCTCTGAGCACTATCCCACCAATTCCAGTTGAAATGCCTCCATAGCACAGATTTCCCAAAAGCCACCCAAGAGATTTCATCTAGATGAGGGAACAGATGTCTCTGCATCGTGCTGCCCCAGCTCCTTGTGCCTTGCAAACCTCAGCTCCTCCAGGGTTTGTTCTGTCTTGCTCCTGGAAGCCCAGTGCAGGTTCCCCTCTGTCCAAGGAACAGGTCACGTAGCCGCACACCACCACTGTTCTTTCTCTCCTAGCCGGCAGTCACATCAAACAAGCAGTCTGAAGGCCCCTAAACCTGCCTTGCTGTCACAGGTTGCTCCCTTGCAGCCTGGCCTCCCCACATCTCCCACGCCAGAAGAATTGTGAAGGTCCTGGATGATGGCACCAGCATCTCTGCCACCCAATGGAGATGAAACCTCCAAAAGCTCCACTTCCACCTTCCCATTCTCTCTCTGCTGCTTCCCAGACCAAACCTTCACTCTCAAGAATCAATCTCTGCTGCCTTAGAGAACACAACTTCATTTACATCTTCAGAACACTCCAAAAGGAGAAGGCTAATGACAGTTATCACCTCTCCCTGCGATATGAAATGAGCTGATGATTCTGAGCAGGCAGCGTCCACCTCATCCAAGACAAAACTTCTCACTGGCAAAAGACAGCCCCTTTGGCAGTGGCTGGGTGGGGAGGAGAAGACATGAGCTGTGTTGTTACCGAGAGGAAAGTTCCCTCTTTCACAGGAGCAAAGGGACAGGAATGCTCACGTTTCACCTCTGCACAACCAGAATGATGCTTAACGCCTCCCTTAAGGTGGTAACCACAGCTGAGCTAGGCTGTGCAGGAAGGCTCTAATCCTTTGCTAATTTATTTTATCAAATTAAAAAAAACGAGCATCCATGGAACACTAGAGACCTCCTGTTCTGAGGGTTCCAGCAGAAAGCTGCGTGATCCCTTTGTAAAGAAGGTTGGGGGGGTTGTTGTTTTTCCCCTTTTTGCCAAGAATATAAAATTAATAAAACAGGATTAAGGGAGATATGGTTTTAACTGATTCCTTAATCCCAGAGAATAATTAATGAGAGCAATGCATCACTTGGCTCGACTCTCCCCACATTTGAATAATAAATAACATCCACCAAAAAAAAAAAAAAGAAAGAAAGGGAGCAAGAAGAAGGTTGAGCTGTAAATTCTTAATACAAAGAGCTTTTGCCATATGTGTGTGTGCATCACTTTCTGATCTTGGATCCAGAAAATACAGAATTGAAAAAAAAAAGCAGAGACCAGTTCTGGCCACACACAGATGTGTTTAAGCCAAGATCTACAGGAATCTCCACATGTTTAAGAAGCAAAATACCACTCAAAGTCTAAATAAATTGCCCACATCAGGCCCTGCATGCTAACAACAGCCAGGACTGACTTGGGTACTGATCCCAAAGCGAGGTGCTATCCTCAGCCAGAGCCAGTCCCTCTTAACCATAGAATCATAGAATCACAGAATCATTAAAGTTGAAAATAGACCTCAAGGATCATCAAGTCCAACCGTCAACCCAACACCACCTAACCCATACTAAGCAATATGCCAATCTGCATAAAATACATAACTTGAACTCTTGCAACAATCATCCTCGTGTTCCCAACGACACCATGTGCCAAAAAGCAGGTCTGGCCTACTACAGAAGCAGGTCTACAAAGGTGCTGCAGATGGGATTCAGGCCACTGAACTTGAACTGTCTAGTCGTCCTCTAAGTACATGCTTATGTGTAGGGTCTTCCAGTCAATGGAGCAAGGGTATCTGGGGTCCTCCAACTTGGGCACTTATTTTACAGCAGGAGGAACCATCTTTTGGAAATGTCCCACAGAAGGACAAGGAGTCCTCCGAGACTGAATACCTCTTTGAAGTTCGGTTGTGTCCCTACTGCCTTGTCTTGGAGATGGAACATGCCCTCCTAGGGCTTACTCCAAGAGTTCCCAGTGATCACCATGTCCCACAAGTATCTCCCAGTTCCCAGCCACTGCTCACCTACAGACCAAGCAGCAGTCCCTACCCTGAGGAGTTCTTCATCTCAGCAAGCAGAAGGAAAGGTTACCACCTGAGAAAAACACAGCTTCTCAACGGATGCTCTCATCACTGTTTCTTAAGATTCTTGATTCAAAAAGGAACTAAGGATGCTCTTTGAGGACCCAGAATAATTTTTTAGCTGATACACAGATACCAACAGTGCACCTGTGTCAGGCTTTCATACAACATCACCTTGACCTAGCCGAGCCCAAGGTAGCCCATGTTTGGGGACAGAATACCCTGGATGCTAGAAGAGCATCTTAGTATTGCAGGCCCACCCCAGACGACCAGAGGGGAGGTCAGGGATGTAAGGAGGAATATCTGAATAAACATGGCCTCAGCCCTGCCTGCAGCCCTTGTTAAGGCAGGGCTTTGCTTTTGTCCTGGGTCCAGCTGGGATAGAGTTAATTCCTCACAGAAGCTGGGAGGTGGGTAGCCAAAGGGATATTCGATACCATGCTGACGTCATGCCCGGGTCTTGGGGGGACGGAGCGGTTGGTTTTGTGAAACTCCGCTGGTGAGATATTCATTGTATCAGTGTTTCCATTGTATTTTATACCTTGTCTTGTTGTTATATTCTCTTACCTTTTGTTTTCCTTGTGTGGTGTTATTAAAAGTCTGTCGTTATCTCAACTCATGAGGTTCCTTTTTTTTTTCTTTTCTCCTACCCTTTCCCATCTTACCGGGAGGGGAAGGGGGAAGGAGGGGGTCGCGACCACGTGGTGGTGGTCCTGACCCAAGACAATATTTTGGCGCCCAACGTGGGGCAGAAGGGTTGAGATAACGACAAGTCTGACCAGCACGTGCTTTAATAATTTGTTACATTCATTTTTCTTGTACTAATTAAGCAACTTGCTGGTCATGATGCTGGCCCATTTGCTCTCAGGGTGCTGTTATGTGAAGCCTTATATGTATTATGTTCTCCCTGTGGCAGTGTTTATCCGCTCAGGGAGAGGGAACAGGGCGATGCTTTTGTTGTACTGGACAATGCTGGCTTACGATATGATGGAGGCACAAGCCATGCGGCTCGGCGGGTATCTGTATGCCGCGCTGTGGTATCTCGGGCGCCCCCTCTTGATGGTTGTCGGTAATAACACCCAATTTATGGGAGAGACGGAAGTAGGGGGTACACACCCCCACCCCTTCAATTACTCTCTCTCATTCAGGCTGATCACATCAGTTTTTGAGAGTTTTGGGTGTCCTGAGGATGTTCAAGCCAACATGGTCTCACCGCTGTGTCTCCTGTGTCAGGCAGTGCTTATGCTGTGCCTCCTGTGCTCCGTGTTAAGGTTTATACCAAGATTTCGTACCACACTGTGCTGGGCCCTGGCCAGTTTTTATCAAATACCACTTGACACTATGCAGCTTCCTCAGGGGGAAGGAAGAAAGGAAAAACAGTCCAACAGCCACCGCGACTACCCCGACCCTGCCGACAGCCACCGCGACTACCCCGACCCTGCCGACAGCCACTGCGACTACCCCGACCCTGCCGACAGCCACTGCGACTACCCCGACCCTGCTGACGCCCAATGCGTCCACTCAGACACTGCCGACAGA
>WKFP01014038.1:203285-242706 GCA_011057875.1 Pterocles orientalis
ATTTTGGGTGAGAAATCTGTATAATACTAATCGTTAAAGAACCCTGTTTTGCATGCCACAGCAATGATATCTGTGGATCTGGGCATGACGCAGATGGTATAGAATAAGGGGTGGATAATGTCCTGGGTCCAGCTGGGATAGAGTTAATTCCTCACAGAAGCTGGGAGGTGGGTAGCCAAAGGGATATTTTTTCTTTTCTCCTACCCTTTCCCATCTTACCGGGAGGGGAAGGGGGAAGGGGGGGGGGTCGCGACCACGTGTTTGGGGATAGAATACCCTGGATGCTAGAAGAGCATCTTAGTATTGCAGGCCCACCCCAGACGACCAGAGGGGAGGTCAGGGATGTAAGGAGGAATATCTGAATAAACATGGCCTCAGCCCTGCCTGCAGCCCTTGTTAAGGCAGGGCTTTGCTTTGAACTCCTTCCTGATGAAATGATTAATGAACATCATGCAGACCTCTTCCCTTCCTTCCTCCGCTTTCACCTGCCATGCAGAGCAATACCAAACGAGGTGATCATGACAAACACAGCCCTAATTCTTTATTAATGTTAATCAGAGGTAACCTTTCCATTGACACCAGAACCCAAGTGCGTGTTGGCAAGGAGGGGATAACACTGCGGCAGTGACATTTCTTGGGTAGGCAATTTTTTTTTTTATTATTTCTTTTTATCTTGTACCTTCCCTTCCTCCCCTTTAATATGGGCTAGCGATACCTTGTACAAACAGAGGAAGGAAGAAGCTGATTAAATAGCAGAGTTGGAGCATAATGAAAGAAAAAGCCCACTGCAAACATCTGCTGATTGTTTTAAACGGGAGGCACCAGGAGGTGGATTTCAGGTGATACCACAGTGGCTCCTCTCATAATCCCAGCTAAGGCAGCATTACAGCTTTCAAGCTCAGAGCGAATTTCATCTGGTCCCCACTGGTGGGGAAAGAGGCTTAGGCAGAATAGCAAACCTCAGCCCCATCTCAGGCTAACACCGGAGCAGGGTTGGGAGAACCCCAAAGCCACGTAGTTCCCCTCAGCCAAAAGAAGCCCTTTCCTTGCGCTACCACCCCAAAGCAGAAATATCACGAGTAGCAGTACAGACACATCTATCTCACCTTGGGGTACTCATCAGCACACGTCCTCGCTGCTCATGCGTGGCCTGGCTTGAAAGACAAAGAGAGAGATGAGGGTCTTGGGTGTTCCTCAGGTCATCTGCAATATCTGTGCCTTTATGTAGCAGCTGGAGGGGGGTTCACAGGAGCACCCACCTCTTGGGATCCGCACTTAGGGAACGAGCATAATGCTTGCAGGGCGAGGAGAGCTCTTGGTGGGAGAATTCATCCGATCTGTAAGGATCGGAGACAACCACGTCCCCAGCGTTACCCTGAGGATGCTTTCCTCTAGCTGGGAAGGTGATCACTGAGCATGGACAAGAGCCCTGGGCACGCAGGACCTACAGGTTTCCTTTGCTGTCCAGTTGGTGGTTTTCCAGGTTTCCCCATCCTAATGGCTGCAGGGCTGCAGGGAGATTTGTACGGAGAGAACCCCCTTGTTCTCATCTGAGTCCAACTTCTCTCTGTCTCTTAAAACAAATAGATTTTCATTGAAATCAACATATCTTTCTGAATTGAATAGGTTTTCATGAGGACAATAAATTTCTTCAAAACAATGCATTTTTATTACAACATATTTTTGTTCAAACCAATACTTTTTGACAACCAGATATTAATGACCAGGCCAAAGCCATAAATTTGCCTCAAACTATGTGTTTTCTCATGGAAGGAAGTAATTTTTCTCATACAAATACATTTTTATTTGAATCAATCCTTTTTTTTTTTTTTTCAACCCCCAAAATCAGATGTATTTCTGGGAGGGAAGCAGGAAAGATCCATACCCAGGAAAGCCCCTTCATTTCAAGAGGGATTGAGCACTTGTAAGAGCTGTCTCCCTCCCAAAGCCCAGAAGCTCCACAGGTCACTTGAAGCTTCAACATAAAGTCTGTTTTTTCCCATTGACAGAGTACCTAAAATATCACCCAGCTTCTAGTAGGTCCTAAAAAAACATAACTTCTGTCTCGCTCCCCTTGCTTTGCTGTTTGCTATCTAAAATCATGTTTGCAGGTCCTGG
Organism: Pterocles orientalis; assembly: GCA_011057875.1. Lineage (NCBI taxonomy): Eukaryota > Metazoa > Chordata > Aves > Pterocliformes > Pteroclidae > Pterocles > Pterocles orientalis. Next base: position 205,404 of record WKFP01014038.1, read on the forward strand.
TTAAATAATCCTCTCTTGTGCTTCGGCTTACCCCTGCGCCTTCCGAATGCAACATGGGACTAACCTACCTCTCGCACCCCCTGGGCAGAATCCTGTGGTCAGTGGTGCTACAGGACCCCCGAGTGTCCCTATCACCCTGTAGCTAGGTCTGAACATCCTCCCCAGGAAGCTGGGCAGCAAAGGGTGGGTCTGGATAAACCACTCAGGGGATGGATGCCCCATTGTGCATCCTGGAGCATCTCAGACTTCACCCCAAATCGCCCAGCCCTGGGAGCAATCCTGGGACGGGAGATAGCGCGAGCACAGGTTGTCCTAAGAAACTGCTCACGGTGCAACACACACACACACACACACACACACAAAAGGATTGCCCAAGGAGGAAGGAAGTTTGAAGCCCAGGAAAGGGAGGGCTGCCAGGGCAGGGGTCCCTGCACAGGGCAGAGGGGCTCAGGTAGGGCAGCCCATGGTCCTGCAGCAGCACAAGCACCATCGCAGCGACTTGCTCAGCTCACCCGGGTAAATCCTGCTGCAGGCACTGGGCTGGCTGGCGTAGAGCTGGTTCAGGGACATGTGTTATGAGCAGAAATCACAGCCATGCTCTGAGGGCCTTTTCCTTAGCACATCATCGCAATCACCTTTGAAGAAGTATTGGGTTGCTCTTAATTTTGGGAGATACTTTCATCTGAGGCAGCTGCTGGGGACACGCGCAGGGGACAGACACGTGTGCGTTTAGTCCCACATCTCTCCTTGTAACTCACCTCTTGAACCCCCTCAAAGTCTAAGCAAGGTGCCTCAGCCTCCCAGGAACAGCCCTGACACACCAGGGATGCTGGTCCCACACAGCCCCAGTCCTGCCCAGCACTCGCCCAAAGCACAAATCATCAAATTAATTTCAGCCACAGATGTAGCTCCAGTGGTGTGGGCCAGAGAGGGGCAGGAGGAACAGGGAGAAGGGGATGGCAGCAGGGTTGAGTTTTCTGGAATTGGAAAGGCTTTGGCTGCTACTTTTTCTACTGACTCAAAGTCAAACCAGGAGCAAACCTGTTATCCCCTCCAGACCCCTGTTTCACCAGCTGACCACCCCTATCAGACACAGCCCCTCAATTCAGCAGCTGCCCACACTCGCACCCCCGAGTCTTCACCAACAAAAGACATTTTTTGGGAGCAAGTAGCTGCCTTCAACTGCTTCAAGCCACATTTCAAACTTGGGCCTGGGTCAGAGCCGGAGGATCCCAGGGCACTTTGCACATCAGGGGCTGACAAGGGCTCATTGCCCATGGCCCCCGTTGGCCACCCTTTGTTGAGCTTCCCCAGCCCATGTAAACATGCTAATTGCTTGGGCTCAGCACAGGGCTGGATGGCGCGGTGTTTGTTTTCCTTTGAATAGGATTAGGGATTCTGACACCAATGATTAATCGCTGTGCTGCAGACGGCTGACGAGCCCAGGGAAGGCATCCTCTCGGAGCAGAGAGCGCGTACAATCTCTGCCAAGCAGCTGCCGCTGACTTCTATCTAACCCTCTGCATCTTGTCCTTTATCTTCCCTCTTCTCCCAAAATGTCTCGTGTTCACCAAGCTGACTCTGGGCTCCCCCAGGGGCAAGGCAAGAGGGGGCCAGGGCACCCCCAGAGGTGATGAGCAGCCCTGTGCTCAGCCACCGCGATGCCCCATTTCCTACATCAGCTCATTCCCTGCATCCCACGCTGCCAAGACCCTCCCAACATGCTGCAACACCTTGGCCAGCCCTCCTCAGCCTTCATCTTGATAGCCAAGAAGATTCACCCAACTTTTCCAGCTGCCATCACCCTGGCACTGGGGCATGATAACATCTCCATTGGCATGCAGCAGCCACATGCCCTCACCAAGCTCTGCAAGACTACCAAGAGCCCCACCAGTGTTTGAGCCCATGGACTGACACATGCAGGGAGGACCTGAGCCCCAACGAGGGGACAGCCAAAGCAGCCCCCTTGACAGGGCAAAATATCAACCCCTCAACTTTCCACACTCACAGGCACATAGGGCTGTGCCGGGAGGACCCATGCTCTGCAGATCAGCCCAATGCTCCCGCTCCCCCGGTGTCAGAGCTGGATGTGCAGCGTTCCTGCAGGGGGTTGTATCCCATGCTGCAACTCCCAGTCAGCTCTTTAGGGCGCTGATACCCTCCTAAATGCAACTCCAGCAACGTTTCTTCTCACCATGCCGGCTGTTCCTCTTGCTGCAGCCCTCTCCCTCCCACACAGTGCTCAGCATCCCTTTGCCTGCACAAATGTCCCCACCTTTCGGGGTCACGCCGAGCTTCTCCCTGGGGCTCACCTTCCTGCAGATAGCCAAGGTTCCAGGTGCCCCACAGCACAGGGCACCCAGCATTAGTGCCCAGGCACCTGCAAAGGACCACCACAGACCTGAACAGGGCAGAGAGTGGGAGTGCCGAATGCCTTTGCCACCTCCACCCTCTACTCGTGGTTTCAGCATCACCTCCGTGCTCCTGTTTTCCCCAGCAGCAAGCAAAGGAATGGAGAAGAAGACTGGGGAGAGGAGGAAGGCTGGAGGAGAAGGCAGCCTTGTAGGAGGCAAAGCGTGCCCTCAAAAAGTTGCAACCTTTGTGATTACCTCTCCTCCTGACCTTGCAGAAGGAATGCTGGAGGCAAATCCACCCATCTCTGCCGGTGCCTTGTGCAACATACTGTCACTCAGACAAGCGACGTTCTTAATGGGTTTGTGGGAAAGGCCTGGCCTGCCTTTCCATCTGTACCTTCTGCCGGCTCCCCTCTCCAGCACTGCCTCCCCATACGACATTCCCTTGAATTATTTAGACTGGTAAATCTTCCTGCATCTCACATCTTTAGTCCATCTGTTAGCCGGGGCTTTGCCTTTATAGGAACTGTCCTTTATGCATGCCGGCATCTGTCAACAGTACACTTGCCTCTTTTATTCATGATCTTCCGTGGGAGATGGTACAAGCTGCAGAAATGCCTCATTTCTGGTATGCATTTCATTTTAATGGAAGATTACATGACTGGGGCCCATTTTATTACTTCTTGCCCTGCACATTCATCCATCATGAGCCCCATTTGCTGAGCCTGCACTGGGACGGCAGCCATCAGCCTGCTCATGTCAGATTCCTCCCGTGCCGCTTTCTCCCCCTCCTTCGGGATGGGGAGGAAACGCATTGCGTTCGAGGAGGAGAAGGTTAGCAAAGGGGAAGCAATCCGCCGCCGCCGGGGCTCTGAGTTAAGCCAGAGCAGTGGCTAAGCCAAGCAAGCTCTGGGAAACGGGCCCAGGAATCCAACGGGTCTCACCCTGACGCGAGTCCCCTGCACCCGTATTCACCTTCACACAGTCCCCTTCCCACCCACACCAGTGACGGGTACTGGGGCACGGCCATCCAGCACCCCAGGGCTCTTTGGAAAGACCCCACACCCCCAAATAAACACACACACACTCTGTTCCCCCGCTCCAGCGATTCACAATTCCCAGCACAACCCGCTCCTCCCTTGCACACACACACGCTGCACACACGCACAGCACCGGGAGCAGCATAAATAAGATCAATGTGAACCAGCAGCGGTAATTAAACTGCCGGTGGTATTTGCAGTCTCCCTCTCTCTTGTAAGGAAGGTTGCATGCAATTAGTGAAAACATTTTGGACTGGGAATGGTGCCAATTTGCTCTGTCCTTTCTTTCAACTCCCACAGAAACACGAGGACCCCCCATTATCCTCCAGACTGCAAAAATAAAACCCCAATAAAAACACTCCAATTTTCCGTTGCGTTTCCCTGAATTCAGGGCTCATGTGCCAGCAGGCAGCAAGTGGGGCCAGAGATGGAGGAGACCTCTTCAGAGATGTGGGGACCTTCCCCAACCCACAGTCCTCAGACATCATAAGACACAGGTTGGCCTTTTAACCCAGAAAACAGTGTCTGTCCTGAAAAATCTCAGCCACAAGACCTTTCCTCAACGACAACTGCTTCACCATCTTGTTCATGTGAGAAGGTTGCACTGTTTCCACCAGACGCACTCTGAAAGCAGGTTAGGTCAACTCTTAGGTCTGATCGGTTAAACAACACTTCTAGCTTGACATGGTTAGGAAACCGGTCTAAGACGCAGTCATGTGAGCCAGTCTTCAGCTGAGACTCTTAAGTCAGTCCTTGGTGGGCTTCAAAGCATGGAAAATGTGAACCATAATCATCAGTGTTGGCTGAGATGCTAGCTCTAGCTGGGAAGGAAAGTGAGCAGCTTTTGGATGACAAGTCCTATGCAAAAGTCAGTATTTTTGTGCAACTTATAACATCAGTTCATACTAAAAAAAATAGGAAAAAATTGTCCTAAGTAACATGACAACTACCACAGCAGATATTCAGAGGGAGAGAACCCAGATGTGTCCGGAGCAGAAATACTTAAGGCAACTGTCTCCAAACTGAACAAGATGAGCTGGAAGAGTCCAAGCAGCTCCTGCAGACGGACGACAAGCCCTTACCAGCAGCTGCTCCTACGCATACGTACTCTTCAGAGTTGGTGGAGAAACCTGTGAGCAAGAGCTACTCACCCAGAAGCCAGGAGGAAGCACTACCACGTGTGTCCCATATGGCAAGAGAAAACCAGCAAGAGTTTGGGCAAGCAGCTATAACAGAGACCAAGGGAAGCAGAGAAAACATGCTCAGATACATTTTTATGAGGTTGCTTAGCTAAATAGTCAGTGTAATTCTAATTTAATATTCAAAATAAGTTTAACTCTGTCGCTATTTCCCATCCAGTGCCTCTCTCTAGTAGATACTCTACATATCCTAACTAGTCCACCCCAATGGCATAACTCAGCAATTTCCTTTCAGGAATCAATGAGAACAAATGAAAATTTAATACATTCTCCAGACAACCCAACTCCCTTCTCTCCCCCATGGTAAATAAATAATGTGCTAGTCAAATGATGGATGGAGTGCTCGGAGATCGGTGGCCGAGTACTATTAGGGGCTGGGGAAGTCGGTGGAGATGTGGTCTAGCACGAGATGAGGTGGTGGCTGTGGGTGATTAGAGCACATAAAACGAAGCTGAGAGAGAGTGGGGAGGTACAGGGAGGATGCTGGTTGATGCAGGAAGGGGGCATGGAGTGGACCAGGCTGTCTCATTATGGATTGGTGCACAGAGGGCTATTTGGTTTCTCCGTTGCAGACATGGCTAGATCAAAAGCCCGGTACTGTCAATGAGAAAAAAACAAATGAAACTCCTTTTGTTTTCAGCAGGTTTTGGATGAGGAGATTTTGCTGGATGAAGGTAGGAGTGGGATTTTGTCCTGTCTGGCAGGAAGCAGATGGAGGAGGCAGAGGAGGGTCTGGGAGATCTTCAGCATGCACAGGAGAGGGACAATCGAGTGGAGATGCACCGCAGGTCTGTCAGAGCAAATGGGAAAGCCGTGCAAAAAAAGCAAGCCTGGAGCGAAAGCATTAGAGAGGGGGGACCTGACCGCAACGTCAGCTGGACAGGAAAGAGCTGAAGTGTCTTGCTTGCTCCCCAGTCTGGGTGACCGTGCACAACCTGTGTTCTGGAACATGTGCTTGTTAAGGAATTACATTTCACCTCAAATGGAATGGGGAGGTTTGCCTTCTGCCTGTGAGATGGTCCCTGGGGCTTCCCCAGGACACAGCCAGCTGGGGCCAAGGCAGGGCTCCTGAAGATGGAGCTGGGATGTACCAGCAGGACCCGCTGGAGAAACAACCGTCAACCTGCAGCTCACAAAGCATCTGGTGGACAGGCCGGATGGTGTTGTCCAGGGACATCAACCTGGGCCAGATCTCTGCATCTTCCCTACGACAAGCAATTGCATTAATTAGCTTGTGTTAATCCATACCTTCAAACCCAGGTTTGGGACTCACATCTAGAAGCATGAGGGAGTGCTGCTGGCCCCATTTCTTGCTGCAAGACGCTGAGCTGACATAACGTCTGTCCCTCCCAGACGTAGGATCCCAGCTGGTATGTGTGGTCCTCATTGCATCCCCCTCTCCCACACCACACAGCTCTGGCTTTCCATCCTGTTGAACTTCAGGATGCACACACAACGGTGCCTGCTCTGCCTCGTCCCACAGCTCCGCTTATCTGCTGAGCCGACTGTGTACCTCCTTATCTCTGGGGAGAGCCTCTGTGTAAATATCGCTGTAAATTCTTTGGCTTCCCTTCCAAGTAGCGCGGCTCTTTAATGCCTTCCTTGTAAGACCTGCTTGCCCTACCCCAAGCCATTAGCTGTAACAGGACGTTAATAAGGAGGGGGTTTGGTATCTCTCAGGAAGGTTGACCTCTTTCACTAGAAGCAAGGCACCCATTACGGAGCAATGATAAATCACAAGCCTTCCACTCCTTCCCCAGCAGGCACTTCTTTGCATGCATAAACACACACACAAGAGGCGCGCACACTCCCTGCATTAACTCTGGCAACACCCAAAAGCCCTGTCAAGCCAACGTGTACGGGACCTGGGGACACCGGGCACCTCCGGCTGGTCCCCACCAGCTCTCCTGTGCCTCCACGCATCCTCACAGCACAAGGCACCCTCCAGCCTCCGGGTCATCATAGAATCACAGAATGGTTTGGGTTGGAAGAGACCTTGAAGATCATCCAGTTCCACCCCCCTGCCATGGGCAGGTACACCTCCCACTAGACCAGGATGCCCAAAGCCTCATCCAGCCTGGCCTTGAACCCCTCCAAGGATGGAACATCCATAGCTTCTCTGGGCAACGTGGGCCACTGCCTCACCACCCGCACAGGAAAAAATTTCTTCCATGTATCTCATCTAAATCTACTCTCAGCTTAAAACCATTATGCCTCTTCACTCATCACGTCATTACCCCCTCATCACTCCACCCCCTGATCAAGAGCCCCCCCATCTCTCCTGTGGCCCCCTTTCAGCACTGGAAGCTGCTCTAAGGTCTCCCCAGAGCCTTGTCTTCTCCAGGCTGAACATCCCCAACTCTCTCAGCCTGTTCTCATAGGGGAGGCGCTCCAGCCCTTGGACCATCTTTGTGGCCCTTCATGGTCCTGGTGTAGGCTCACATCCCTCACATGGGTCTCAGCTACACCCTTGTACGGCCCCCAGGCCAGCAACTCAGGGTGTCAACACTTGAAACTACGGTGCTGCCAGAGGCACCATGGATGCTCACTCAGAACCAGGTGGACACCGGATGGGCCAGGACAGGATGAAGACATTGGTGGTTCCTCTGGGGTGGGACAGCAGCTGTGTCCCCATCACCTGTGCCAGCCATGCTGGCTACTCCAAGCCCCATGGGACAGACCCTACCCAAAGCTTTCCAAAGCAGGCAGCCTTTCTGCAGACATCCTGTTCTCCATTATATTGAGGAGCAATGGTGTCTAATGTTGAACGCAAACATTGCCAACAGAGCTGAACCAGCAGGGAAGACACAGCAGGTCCTGAAACCCAGGTATAAACCCACACAGGGAATGGGACACACCAGCAGGGACCTCTGGATGTCACCAGGGCTGGGCTGCCACTGTCCCTGTCCCCAGGCACTCTGCTGCTTCTGAACTTCTCCCAGGCTCACAACTACAGAGCAGCAAAGAGACTTACAGACATCAAGCCTCCAGAAATTTTCCTGACATCCTTTAACATGCGTTTTTCCCCTATGACAATCACTTCTTAAAAGCCTTCTTCCATTCCGCTATTTTTTTTGACACAAAATCAAAAATACATTTGGAGACCTTGCTGGCTTGAGCCCTCAGATTCAGACTTCAGTAGCTGACATGTTGTTTTCAGTGCTTCTATTTAAGCAAGTAAAGAAAAAAAAAAAAAAACACCAAAAGCAAAAAATTTGGCTGAAAATTGACATGTTCCAAGAAAAATTCTGCTCTGGCAGAAAAGAAAAAAAACCTCAACGTCTGTTTGACGGAGAATTGCTTTTGACAGCAAACTATTGACCAGGCCTAACAAGCGGGCTCAGACCTGTTAGAGACGGAGCATGAGTCTCCTCATCCATCCCGCAGCCCACTGGTCGTGCGGGAGTGTTGAGTCAAGCTGGCCACTGCCTGCATTAGGAGCCAATTTGCTTTCAGCCCTTTGAGGCGGAGCTGGAGAGCATCTGAGCACTGCACACGTCCTCGCCCAGGGGTCGTGCTCCTGTGCAGTGGTTCGGGCAGGGGAATGGAGCATCTTCCCGGCATGCCCTCCTCCACGCTCATCAACAGCCGCCTCCTCTCGCAGCTGTCTCAGCTCATCCTTTAATTACGTTAAGGGAAGATTTCTGCTGAGTCCAGCACAACGCTGGATGCATGGCGGCACAGGGAGAAGCAGAGGTTCCTCCTGATCCTGGCCCCACTCGCCCCATTCTCCTGCTGCTCTGCCTCAGTTTCCCTGGTTTGATGACAGTGCTCTGATGCTATCATCTGCTTGTAACTAAATACTAACCCACTCTCACAGCATATTTTTTTTGCTCAAATTGAACAAACAAAGAAAAAAACCCCCAAAGAATCACCAGCCAATTCAGAGCAACAAGTCTGACCAGAGCAGATTTTGATGATTGAAGGGCTGGATCCAAACTGCCGGGGATGGTTGGATGGAGAAATCTCCTCCATTTCTGCCCCGCTGCCATGGGTCTAAGCATGGCTGTTTCCCCTGCTGTGGCTCTATATCAGACTCTGGCTGCTGCCTTTACAACTTTGCCTCTTTTCTGTACTCACCTTCTTCCTGCCAGCTCAAGGGCTCTTGCTCCCTGGGGCTGTCATTAATCGGTTGTGATCAGAGGTCGGCTATAACCCTTTCACAGCAGCCTCTTGACTTCACTCTCACCCTGGGGGATGCACTTGGGGACGGAGCAAGCAGCATGTTGAAATATGGCTTTTTTTTTTTTCTTTTTCCCCCTCCCTTACTGTAAAGCTCTTGCTGTCATCAGAGCAAGGAGCTGTTCACACTTGTGACACAAAGCCAGGAAATCGGGGCTCTCTCACTCCAGACTCTGCAGCTGGTAAGTGACCTTGGGCAAAGGGCTCTGTTTCCCTGTGCCTTAGTTTTCTGTGATACTTAAAAAAAATGGGGAAGAGAAGGATTGTATTTCTAATATGGGTACTGGCTCCAAAGATGAAACCTTGAGAGCATCATCTGTCTGTGACACCACCATGTCGTCACCTCTTGGTAGCAGGGATGGTTCCCAAGCTGCAGGATGGGAAGGCACAGGCTGACCAGGAGAGCCAGGCTGGGCAAGGATCCCAGCCCTGCACCAAGCACCGCGGTCACCGAACCACTCTGTGAACAGGGGGGTGACAACAGGGAACTCACTGGGGGATCAAGCTCTAACTCGCTTTTAAAAGACGCACACACACGCAAAGCGGGAGGATCACAAGAACGGCTTTTGCGTAGTTCAAGCAGCTCTATAAAGGCAAAGGCGACTCCAACTGTAGGTGACTGCAGAGAAGCAGCCTGATACGGAGAGGTTGGCAGCTACCCAGAGGCAAAGACCCCCCGTGCTCTCACCCTGAAGCTGCCTCACCATGAAACCTCTTTGCTCCCAGGGCATTTCCATTCCCGGCCCCACCTGGAGCAGTTTTGCAGAGGGAGATCTCTCTCCCAAGGAGCAATGCAACAAGACCCAGGCTTCAGCCAGGGACCAACGCAATACAAATAACCACGGAGCCAGCAGAGGTGCAAATCCGCTGCGCTCTTCTACATGATAACACCCCTAGAAAGGGATAGCTCATTTGGCAGATTATTCCCAGCCACGATGAGGGGAATGATAAGGATGTTGGCTCTTCTAACTGCCGTTGGTAAATTGCTGGGAGGTGGATTCCACCCAAGCCCATAAAATTAAGACCTACAGATCAATCTTTCTTCATCTGTTTTCCTGTGATTGCCTGGCAGGCAGAAATATGCACAAGTAATGATGAGGTGTATCCAGTCTTCTGCTGGTGGGAGATGGGTTTCCATTCAAGGCCAAGGCTTTGAGATGCCCATAAAGGCAAGCCTCCAGCCTAGTGTGAGATCCTTTTACATCTCGTTACACAGAGGGGTAAACCATCCCATGGTAAGTCATTGATTCTTCTCACTCCTTCTGCTGAACTGCCAGGTCTTCTCAGCCATGGCCCTACAAAGCTGCTGCCAGGTCACAGTGTGAGGGTGCAGCAAGAGCATCCTCCAGCTGAACATTGCAGTGACGGACAGCTAATGGTTGTCATGTGGATGCAGGGTGGCTGTCACCTATCTACATGTTCAGTTGTCCAGCCAGATCCTTAGCAGGTGAAAACTGGAAGATTTTAGCCCAACCCCATAGAAAACTGGACCCTTACCAAGAGCTTTGTCCCTCCTGGACTCTTAAAATTGCACCACTGAGAGAGAGGCATCATTGTCCCGCACTGCAGGGGAAGTGAGACAGTGGGGACCACTGGGCCCCGGTAACAGAGCTGGGAAATTATGTCCTGACATACACATAAGTTTTAAATCCATCTTATCCGGACACCTGTGGGTGCTGCTGCAGGCAGCAGAGGAGCTCAGAAGCAGGTTTCGCAGGGGGTAGGAATGCCACTTGAGCTAAGCATCAGTGCGAGGGCTTCAAATGTCAACTTGTACCAGGGACAAGCTCACATTGGCTTTGGAAAAATATCAGGCACGGTACCTGCTGGAGACAGGGATCCTCTCCAAGAGACGGGAAAAGCCTCAGCACACGGTCAAGCAGGAAATTCTGTTTTTAAGTTAATGCTGTAAATAAATTAATTCCTAGGTCACTGGTGTCTGGGAAGTTCGGGAAGAGAGTCAGGGATCAAGGGGCACAGGCAGCACATGGGGCAGAACATGGATAGCTCAGCATCCTGGCAGTCTCCCCTGGGGCAGGCAGCAGGAGAGGTGATGGCCAGGCAGAAGACCCCTGCGAGGGGATGAGGAAAAGGCCAAAGGGGGCAAAAGTGGACAAGGAAAAAGGAAAGGGTGCCAGAATCAGCTAGGAAAGGGAGGATAATTGCAAACCTCACCTAGAAATCTAGATCAGCCTGTGTTTAGTCTCCCCACTCACACTGCTATTCCACAGAGATGTACCTCCAGCTGTAGAAGTGTCCCTTAGAGTTGATAGGTTTCTTGGCTGTAGCTCTTCTCAACTCTCCCCACTTTGCTGGTAGGAAAAAGCACAAAAAGCAAAGGCTGCTGCGTATTCTTTCCTAGTAGTATGCAAGTATTCGTCCATCTGTACGCATCTGGAAGCTGGAGGAGTTCAGCACCAGCTGCACTTCCCCAAAAGAAGATGTGGTTCTGTGAAAAATGAGGGCATTTATAAGCAGGACCTTCTGGGAATCATTGAAGCTGGGACACCCAGGAAGCCCTTGCATGGGTTAATTCCCATTGAGCTGAGTGCATCAGTGGGCAGGGGTCACTGAGAAACAAACAGAGGTGCAAGATTTCCCCCCCAAGCAGCCAGAATTTGGGCTTTTCAAGACAAAGTTGCTGTTCTGGCCATGCCAACTCCACTCACTTTCCTGGTGTGGAGGCAGGATCTAAGGAGGTGCCGTTGTGGAGACTACCTCATGGTCCAGCCACCAAGTCCTGGAGGATGACACAGTCCCTGGACCAGATTTTGAATATGGAGGGGAACTCCAGCCTCAAAGCAGCATGTTTAGGTCACCTCTCCCACTTATCCGAGTACCAGCTGCTTGGCCTCTAGGAAGTTAGACCCGCTCTGTGTCAGAGCTCAGCTTTCCAGACCTGGGTTTGAACACTTTGGTCCCTGGAGCCTCGCCTGAGCTGTCACCGAAGTGAGGGGGAAGGAGAAATGTACTGTCAGGAAATGTAATCTCTAAAAAGTGCAGAAATCCAACTGTGGGAGGATTTACAGGAGTTCAAAACTAAGGGATGCCAGGAAAGACAGCTAAACAAACACATAGATCATGCATCTTGAAAGCTGATGTCAAGATCATAAAAAATCAACTCGATTATAGGAGCAGACAGGTGGCGATTGGTGCAACCCCTACACATTGTTGTCCTGGAGCCTTTGGCTGGCCCTGTCCACTGGAAAGAGCACCCAGCAGATGTTTTTGTGATTATAAATGCCGTATAATTTATAAGCCACAGCCTTGCACTTAAAATGATCCTGGAGCTGCGTCAAGGGGTGGGGAGACCAAATCCTTCCCATCCATTAATGTAACCATCCCTATCGCTTCCTAGTGACACAGAGAACAGACTATTCCCAGGATGTGTTAGGGGCTGGGTGCTCTCAGCAACCACCACCGGACCTAAGAGGATTGGTGTGATGCCATCAAGATACCTGCTTTTGAATCCTGCTCCAGCATCACCAGGAACATCCACCATGTAATGGCAGTAGAGGTGTGCTCTCCCCGAAAGAAAAATCTCTCTCAATGCTGTGTCATGCTCTGCTAAGGGCAATCATAGATTCTTTGTCAACTTCTGAAGAGGGAGAAAAAGACAAAGTCTTGCCAAGATGTCCATGAGAATTTACCAAGAGTCACGACTCATGTCGTGCAGAGTTTGCAGAGCAGCACCTAGAAACAAAAAACCCAGCACTTTCTCCCCCTTTACAAAAATCATATACGGGGTCCACAAGGGAAAACACTGAGCTATAAAAGTGTTCTGAAAATCTCTCTTCATTTTGGTACATAATACTGCTCTGCGTTTTGTTAGCAAAGAAAATTCAGCACCTCCAATGCCTGGTTTTGGAAACAATAAACAGACTTGCTCTGGCCAGCTGAAATCGCTCCAGCAGGAGCGATCCCAACAGCTCGACGTTCCTCAACAGTTCTCAGTGCCTCCCCTTTGCCAATGGCCGATGCCACACACCCTGGGCTGGACACCTCTCCAGCCACCTCGCATGGACCAAAGGACACACTCCCTGCTAGGATGTGCAGGAGCATGGCACAAAGAGAGGGATTTCCACCCAAGAGTCAGAAGACCCTATGGGGTCTTGCACAGAGCTGCCGCAGGTGGTTTCAAGCTTGTGTGCGAGCAAGACAGCTGTCTTTGGGTGACACCACTTGGCTCCCGAGCTATAAAGCGTTACAGGAGCTGAGCTGGTATGCCTCCATGGGCTAGAAAGACTGAGTTAGTGCTAGCCCAGTGCTCCCTGCCCACAGGTCCACATTCCCATGGGAAGATGCAGACAACACATCCTGGCTTGCAGCACTGACCTTCCCAAAGGAATTCCCACTGAGGCTGGGAAAGATGCTCAAACCATGTTCAGGGCAAGGAAAGGTCAGGCTGCACATGGCAGGGCTCAGCCCTGGGACCTCTACCTGGACTACCCCTTGCTGCCCCCAGCCCGGGAAGGCTGGCTGCAGGCAGCCCAAGCCAGCAGTCTCTGACCCCCCTCTAGTGGCTATAAAACATAGCAAAGTTCACGAACCTGCTACCAAAGCCACCTTCTCCAAGCGCAAGACAGGGTCTGAGCGCTGGGACGCAGGGTTTGGGGCCAGCCAACCCCTCCCCAGGGCTCAGGGTGGGCTGAGCAGGGGATGAGAGCAATGCTCATCCCAGCTGCAAGGAGGATGCTGAGCCATGAAGAGAAGGTGATGCCAGGGCCACTTTCCAGCCTACCTCCACCATTTATTAAAAAAATAAATAAATTTTTAAAATGATAAGTACAGATCTTCCTCTGAGTCCCCAAAGCATGTCAGGAGAGTGCTGAAGGCAATCCCCTATGCTATATAGAGCCATATATGTCTGAGCCCACTCTGGAGCACAGGACATACTTGGGGGAAAGCAGCCATCCCCAAGGGCTGCCTGCACAGCAAGGTAAGGGGCAACCATGCCCCTGCTCGACCCCAGAGGCACAGCAGCCTCCAGGGACAGCGTTGTGGCCATCTTCGACTGAGTCCGGGCAGGGGAACCAGGCAGTCCTTCCCTGCTATAAGGCTCAGAGGAGACCCCACTCTCCGAACCTAGGATAGGACCTGGGGACATAACCCTCCCGGGGGGAACCGGCAGCCCTGGGACAACACAGCAGAGAAGTAACAGCATCCCTGGATAGCTTCTTCCTCCACAGCCAAGGACGCAACAGAGGGACCAAAGCCAGATTCAGAAGAGGCTTTAGGTAACTACAGGCAGAGCCACATTTGCAGGATTGACAAGAGCATCTCCACAGTGCCCAACTCCCAAATCCCAAAGGCTTTTCCGCTGCAGCACGCACACATCCACATACATTCTCCCAAAGGAGCCCATGTACTACTATCCCTCCAGCACTCCTGAAGTTCACGTTCAGAGGTACCACGAACATTGAACTAGACACAAAGTGATGGCTATAATAAGGACTGTAAAACATACCCATGCTTTCCAGCCTGGTTCCCAAGGAAAGCGGCTTATGCAATTACACTGTAGGCTTGTGTGTTCCAACCACTTTGGAACTGTCAGCTAATTTTAACCCAATCTAGCAGAGAGGGAGAAAACTCCGTTTTAGTTTCACTGGGCTGTCAGCTAAAGGACACCTTCTTAGTGTCCTCCCTCGAGCAAAGGCTGCAGCATGAGCTCAGCCTCTTAGTAGACACCAGAGACTCTCCATGACTTTAACAAGCAGCTCGGTGCAGGAAAGTGGGTTTACGAGAGCTCCCATCGCTCAGCCGACCTAAAGACAAGCCTGTGGGAAAGCTGCCTGCCCTGCCTAACTCTTTGCCTCATTTCTACACACTAAAACCCATCACATTTCATTTTTCTCCAGGATGTTTACTTGTTTTCATTCTAAGTTCTCTGCAAACTAAAGAAGTTCAGTTTCCTTTGGCCAGTGACTACAATCAAACACCATTAAAAGAATAACTTAAGAATGCTTTTCACTAGAAATGAAGTTGCTGGCATTTTTTTCCTCTTTTTTAACCTCAACTAGAGAAAGGCAAGAAAATGAATTGAGCATTTTTAGACAAAAGCGGAAAAATTCTGATGAAATAAGAGACAATCCGGTCACATTTGGATGGAAGAAATGTTGTACCAGCTACAGACAGTTGGCACCTGCCAAACATCTGACCTTGAAAGATGAGGCCAGGTTTAACGTGCGCAGCACAGATAGGACTTCAATTTAAAAATTTCAGCCGTATGCAGCAACAGATCCATTTTCATTCTTTAAAACAAAATGCAGAAGAAAAGCCTTAGTGGAGCCAGGATGTTTGGTAGCCAGCACACCCTAAAATGCTGACGATGCAGGAGAAACAGAAGTAGGGAGCCCAGGAAACAGCTCTGGGCTACGTGGTGCGAGACCACAGTCAGTGGTCAGCTCTCAAAACACACTCTGCTTACGTCTGGCTGTAGCTGTCAAGATGAAATTAATTTTGCCTGGGCAGTCAAAGTTTGGATTTGCCTTCACTAGCCTCTAATGAAAAATGCATAGTGGCAAGCACTGGAAAATCCCTGACACTCAGCACCAGAGGGTACATTTAAATAATTCTATGAATATAGATCAATAAAACTAATGTACTTATAGCCGCTGTGTGAAGTATTCAAACTAGAATAAAAGTCATCTTGTATTACAAAGACTTGTATTAATTCTCAGTACCTATTGTTTTACATATTCAATTAATCTTAGTCAGCAGATAGCAACTCATACATGCTATTAAAAACACAAGGCATGAGAATCTGTATTAGAAAGTCCAGACATCTTCATAACCAAGAGGGAGCTTGGAGGAAGAAGACGTCACTGCCAGAGCCCACTGCCTTCCTGCAGCCTGGGGGATCAGACATCACCTGGGCTGGAGACATGAGAGGATAGCTATGGTCATGCCAGGACCCCCAGAGCCCTGTGAGTGGTCTCCAGGAAAACACACACCTCCAAGGGCTTCTGCAGAGAGGGATCTCAGCACAGCAAGGACAGGAACCACAGGAAGCAGCAGCTTCACAGCAGAGGTGGAGGTGAAGACCTAGAGTGGGCATCCCTGTCCACTAGAAGACCTAACCCTTTGCCTGTGATTGGCTTTCAGTGCCACCCAGATGAGCAGAAGAGGTGTGAGATAATCTGCAAGGCTGGACTAAGAGCCTTTGCAAGTCTTTGTCAGGCTGGTTTGCCAAAATCTCTCTATTGCCAGCACCTCTCTTACTTAGCTGTAGGGAAAAACTATTCATTGAACAGTCATTTTGGAGAGCTCCCCAGGGAATTTGGAACAGAAATCTGCTGGGCCTAATAAAACGTTACATTAGAGGACGAGACCATCAAACCAATTAGTCTAAAAGCTGTCAGCCCAGGCTTGCCAGCCCCTGAGTTTTCAAAACCAGCTCCTACCCTGAGCCACTTCAGCGAGGACCCGAGACCCCTTCATGCCACGGGACTGTCGATATTTGAGTGCCCTGTGCTGTGGTGAAACCAGACCAGCCTCAAAGCTGGGCAACGGAATTCAGCAACGTGTTTGGAAAGGTGGACCAAGGTGACCGAGGAAGAAGAGTTAAAGAGCTCTCCCATATCGCCCATGGAGCTACAGAGGGTTGGAGACTTTGACTCCAGCCACACTGCAAGTCCCCTTCTCAACATGTCTACTCCAGCAAAACATCTGGCCCCAATTTTTTTACCTGACTTTTCAGAGCATCGTCTCTGGATGCACTGTCCAGCTCTTCAGAGGAGGATGCACACATCGAGCAGCCAGATCCATCATTGCTTCTCCCCCCACCACTACCATGCAATTACTTAAATGGTGTTTGCGCCTCTTTCTTCACCAAAGGCCATAACCTTTATCGACACTGCGGCTGCTGTGACATTCATTAACATCCTCAATACAGGCCACTTGCTATGATGAGCCTGGAGTTGGAGGGCTGCTCCCAGCCACCAGACAAGCGAGCGCCTTTTGCTGGCGTGGCACCGCTGGTCCTCACCATCTTCGTGGATGCTCACAGGGTTTCACTCCTGACTTAACTGGCGCTTTACAAACCAACTCTGGGTTGTTGACCAGAACAACAGCACACTATGCATCAGGAATAAAATCTGTAGAGAAATCCCATATACCTATCTCAAAGAAACACTTAAAAAAATCACAAAAAAGTCACAAAAAAACCCCACAAAATGCAGCATCCAATTTGATCTAGCAAACAGAGAGCACCATTGATAGAGATCTATGTTAGCCTATTAATAACACGATGCTAGGCTTGCATCTGGACTCATTTCACTAGCATATTAATCATGTACGCTTTCTATAATAAGCCCTGTGTGTTGCCACAAGGTAGGACACCCCTATTCCCACACGGCAGGTTTAATGACTTTGCAAGGCTAACAAAGCTCTGCTGTCTGAAAAGAGGCTGGAGTTGGGTCCCTACCAAAGTGAGGTTCTCAGGAGGTCATAAAACACCAAGGAGATGCTATCTAGTGGATTTGGAGCATTTCACTGTCTTGAAAGTCAAGCCGACAGCTGATTTAAAGTTTCCAGCTAGGTCATACAAAAGTCAACGGCGGCTGCATCCAGCCAGGTTCAGAGTTTGAATATTTATGGTGTCAATCTGAAATCCAGATAACCACAAATAATCTAAACCCATTAACTCCCCCCTCAGTCCAGAGGAGAAAGCTCTCTGGACATTAATGCCCATATTGCTAGGGTTACCATGGGATCGTGGGCAGAAGGTTGTTTTTTTTCCTTTTTTCTTCTTTTTTTTTTTTTTTAAATAAAGGTTATTATGCCATTACGCATTGATGGCGATGTGTCAGGCAGTTCCCGCCAGATCAGCCTGTCTTCCAGGAAAGCCAGTGAAGGCACCACATGAGTGGAGCTGGTTGGAAGCACTAAGACACTCTAGCATTCAGGTCAAATCCAGCCCATCAGGGAACAGCCCAATAAATTTCAGTCTTCTCTATGCTGCGGTGCAGAAGTGCAAAGTAATAATCATCACACACCGGCCAGCAGAGCTGCCCCCCACCACAGCAGCAGAACAAGTCACACACGTCTCCGAGGGCATGCCACCAAGGATGGTTCCTCACCCAGGAGATGAAGCCAACTCACTCCTCTGTCCTGAAGAAATTTGCTTGACCTGTGGGGCACACTCCCCTCCAGAACTGCACGGACGATGGACACAGGTCCCTGCACTGGGCTGCAGCACAGTTATTTGGGGGCAGATGCTGCATCTGACCAATATATTGCATCCCATCGCAGATACAGCAGCTTCCCAAGGGAGGGCTAGAGGTGGTGTGAGGAAGCAGAAGATGCCAAAGAAAAAAAAAATTAAAAAAACCCGAACAGCCAAAACGCAAAAAACAGAGGCCCTTTCCCTGGACTACCCAAGCCTAAGCAGGGTTGGCATCCCAGCAGAAAGGCTCTTGCTGAAGGAAGCTGCATGGGGAGCAGCGAGCTCCTTCCCTTCCCACCCACCGGTTGGATCAAGCTGAGACATTACATGATTGGGACATACCAGCACTGCGCCTGAAGCATGGGTACAGATCCTTCCCCAGACATCCCGCAGCACGCAAAATCCTCCGGCGGGTTAGAACAAGGGTTTCATGAACAAGAATCTGCAGTAATACCCCAGACAGGAGCCATCCCGGGAGATCTTGGCACAGCGCCTCTGGCCTCTCTGCAAAAGCTCCTGAAGAAATCAATCAATCTCAGGGTTCTCAGTGGTGTTTTTGCATCTCCATGGGCAACCTGGATGGGCCCATCCATGACATCAACTGTTAAACCCAGGCTTTATGGCTTCTCCTTGCCATAAAATCTTGGGGAAAAAAAAAAAAAAAATCTTTCTTAAAAGAGAAAAGAGGTGCCGCTGGTTAGTTGACGTGCTTTGGAGAGCTTTGTGTGGTGGGTAGGTACGTGCAGTCCAGGAATGGGAAACAAACACCTGGAGCAACACTCAGGGCAGGCACAAGCAGCAGCATCACAGATTTTGACATGGCTGCTACAGGAACAGCCCCACACAGATGTGTATTGGAACAGATCTGCAACACATCTGCTGGTGCTTGCCAGAGCCACGGGCAGTTCGAGGCATTTGCCAAGTCCTGCGACTTGCTACGGCGAGGTTGTGGGTACTGCAAGCCAAAGGAGTCAGCAGGATGCTGGCAAGAAGGATAGAGCGACTTGAGATAAGAACAACCAGGGTGAACTCAAGGGGTTATTCCAGCAAATATCTTCCTATCCAGAAATATCCCCCTAAAGACCAGACTGAATTTTCCTCTGCTGCCGGAGAAGAGTTAGTGCCCCTTGGTGAGTTTTAGGAGGATTAGTAGAAGTATTAAAGTTAAAAATAGTTTTGTAACTGTCTTTGTGGACATACAGGAACATGCCTAAATATAACATTCATTTCCATATGTCATCCAAATGGCTCCTTAATAAAAGCAGGGACTGAAACAACGTGAACTGCAGTTTTCCCATCGACTCTCACGGACTACGGTGAGTCCCATATTGCAGAAACAAGGCAGCTCCTGGTGAAGTCAGCAAAGCTGCTGTGGGCTGGAAACATTTTGATTTTCCACCTAAATTCAGGTGTCTGGAGCAAGGTTGCTATCATTTTACTGCCCCAGCTCCTAAGCAGCTTTGGGAATGATCTTTATTGATACGACGTTGCATGTTATGAATTGCAACCATTCTTTGAGGCTGTTTTAGGTACCTGAAACATAATGATGAACGTGGAGGTCTGAGCAGGAAATATTTTGAAGAGAAAGGAAGGCAGAGATTGTGCAGCAGTAAATCATTCTACCTACTGCATGATTGTGAAATTATGTTGAAAATCGATTCATCTGCGAGAAAAAGGAAGTTTGTTCCCTCTGTCGTAATAGCAATTTGCAATGTTGATACGTGTCTCTATTTTGACAGATTTGTGGGGCAAAGTTAAGTTTGAGTGGGTGGAGGAAGTCATTTGGGGTGATAATGAACAAACAATAATTACAAGGCAAAAGGGGGAATGGGCTGAATACCTTAATTATGCATTTCCAGACTTTTCTAAACATTACAGGATTTTACTCAGTCACGATGTTATTTTCAGAAAGGAAAATATTAGTGTGGTTGGAGAGCCACCAGACGAGTGCATGGAAATATGGATATGCAGAGTGTAATTACACCTTGTTCTTGTTGGGCTCAGCAAGGTTTAGGAGAAGAATTTCCCTCGTTCTCCCTCCCTAGCAAGCAACACCATGCAGGGAGATACCAGGCTTCACCAGGGTTACCCGGTCGGCACATCAGGCTGAAAGCAAAGCAGAGCAGTGCCAGGGCACCCGGACCTCAATCTTCAGACCCCCAGGTGGGGTGTTTTTCTTGGGCGCTTGCAGAAAGGTCAAGAAATTATTCAGCAACTGAAGAACTAGGTCTGGGAGAAGAGGTTGGCATAAATACTACTCTAGCCTTATTACAACAGGTCACCCACTTATTCCTTTTTATCAAACCGTTTGTGATAAGCGAAAGACTTTTTTTCCTTAAAAATAAAAAGCTCCACTTCAACTTAAAAAGCATTTCCATCTTCCCCAATTCCGAATTTCTTCTTAAAGCAAATCCTTAGCTTCAAAACAAAACACTCTCTCTAGAGGGAAACTAAAATGCTTCAACTTGCCAAAAACTTCTTCCCCAAAAGAGACTGTTTCAGGTCAAGCCAAAACATTTTTTTTTGATCTGCGAGCAAATTTAGTGAAACAATTCTTTGTGCTGCTGTAATTATTATGAATGGGCTTCCTTAGCAGCATTGTTTCAGGAGCAGCTGTGCTGCTTTGATGAATCCCCATATTTCTGGATGTCACACGCATTTGCTATGGCCTGTTCCTAAAAGTTTAAAAATCATACAGCCAGGGAGCAGACCAGAAATAATATCAGGAGACTTGGGAGATTAATCACAACCACAAACAAAGAGAAAACACAGGGAACTTGTCATGGGACATGGGACAAGGACTTGGAAGACCCAGCTCCAGTTGTTGGCTTGGCCAAAGACTGAGCTGGGCAAGTGAAAAATTACTCTTTTGCTAGAAGGCGAAAAGTATCCAGAGATGAAATAACTTGCCAGCTTGTCTATTTAAATTCTAAGGGTTTTCAGCAAAGGACTGTGCTACCTACTCATTTACTGTGGAAGCAGGTAAAAAAATGTTCCTGTACCATGCACACATCCTATGCATATAACCAGGGAGAAATGCAGATTCAGGAATATCAAGATACTTCTCAAATCACTCCTGACTCCTTCACGTTGAAGGGGCTTTACACAAAAAAATGTTTTAATTCTGCAAAATCAAAATGTCTAGCTGCAATATTTCTGAGTCTAGTAGTTCAGTTTTCTTCATCTTGAAATGCCTTCTGCTTCAAATTCAATTAAAATATATTTCAAAAAAGAAAAAGCATTTCAGCAACAGCACTTATTACTAAAGATCAACAAAAATACCAGTGCTCTTGTTCTATCAAAAATCTCTTAATTATCCAAAATGAAATGCTGTGCTTCCTTTTGGCTTTCAATTCAATTGCAAATCCTCAAACGGTTGTTTTTCTTCTGAACCTGGACAAACTTGCAAGATCCAGACTTGCCAAAGAGCCAAGCACAACAAGAGGAGGTCTGGCTTTACTAGAGGGACTGCTGTAAAGAAGACTGCAATAAATAATGCAAGTCAAAACCTGAAGCCAGCAGGGTTGGTTTGAAAGATAGGAAGGAGTCTCAGGATGCTGGAGACAAGAGGGGCTGCAACATTATCCACCACATCTTTCTCCAGAAACCCAGGATCTGCAGGTAACTCATCTCAGATAGGAAAGTTCAACAAAACTGACTAGCCCAAAATATTTAAGAAGGACTTAAGAAAAAAATAGTATTAGACATCTGCTGGGTTGTCATGCTTCTCTTCAGCAGGCAAAAGCAGAATAGAGAGAGTCATCAGCATAGAATTTTGCTTTCTGCAAGAACAGAGGCCAACACAACTGGTGGTCATGTGCACTTACATCCACAGAGCAGCCCGCGTTCTGCTGGGGAAAGAGAGACACGCTTTTCTTTGCCGTGCTTATATTTGAGCATCTAAAGAAAGGTGCCTGCACAGGACTCCTTTCAAAACCCCATCTTTCAGAAGCACTAAATCTGTTAACAAAACCTTTAAACAAAATACATGGCTCCATTCAGCCCAGCACAGCCCTGCAGCAGGACTCATCCCAACTCTTCACTGCATCCTTGGCTACCAGAAGTCCAGGTCCAGCAAGTCGCAGGACAAAGCAAACTCTTGCCCAAGTCAATAAAGCCTGCAGATGTGATCCAGACTGGCTCAGATGGAACAACCCCACATCCCATATGGGGACATCGAGTTGGGCACCAGCCAGAACCAGATCAGAGGTCCCTGCTTTGTTAGTCCCCAGCCCAATTCCATGGAAAACACCAGCCGTAGCAAGAGGCTCACCAAACTAAGGGCCGTTGGCCATCACTGGTGGCTACCCACCATTTCAATGACATATTCAAGCCAACTGCCTGCTGATCCGAGGTTTGCTCAGTTTTCAGCAAGTATCTTCAGTTAAGCTGATAATTGGTTAACAACCCTCATTAAAATAAGACACAGGCAGCACAACCGGCGAGTAGCCCCGTGCTTTGTGGAAGGGCTTTACCACCCAACCTTCTCCCAATGCAGAAAGTTGGGATGACGGCAGGAGGTGACAACTTTAATGGATGAGGGGCCAATAAAAATAAAGGCAGCCACACAGAGCACGCGGCTGTGCAGCTAACATTTCATTTCTAAGCAGGATGTTTTTTTTCAGAGGGCCCCATTAATTTCTCCAAGGTCCATGGGCCTCACTGTCTCCCATCTGTCTAGCAGGGAAAGAATATAGTGCCCTGCCTTAAACACTTGGAGACCTCGAGTCCCCTCTTTGCTCTCTGCTCAACCCACTGGTTAAGTCACTAGCCCTCTACAATATGGACCCATTAATACTCAGTGCTATGAAGGGAGTTCAAGGCTGATTCATAATTCACCTGGCCCAAAAAGACACTGGGTTTCTTAGGCCTGGGGCCATAACTTTAAAATGTAGAAGCTGTCAAAAAAAAAAAAAAAAAAAAAAAAAAAAAAACAGTAAAAGGCTGTGAAATTTGCACACAGCAAAATTATTTCTGTTTCGCAAGGTTCATTTAAGAAGTTACTGTAAATAGTTCCTGCAATTCACACACAAAACAACATTTCCAGACGCATTAATGAAGCATTTTTTTAAAGCCCCCCCCCACGTTATTCCTGGCAGAAAAGGGGAAAAAGACGCAAGCTGTGGAGTCTGTGACCGCATAAGGGAAGAAACTGTCGGCTCCCATCTGTCGATGAGGAGGATGAACGACCGCACACTTCTCTCCTCTACGCTGGCTCATAACTCAAGTTTGAGGAGAAGGAACGCTTTTGGTTCTCAGCTTTTACCAGAAGAGGCAGGGATGGCAGCAAGGAGGAATTTAATCCATGCTGGTCTTCTCCTGTAGTCCCTCCACCCATACTTTGGGAGCTAACACAGACTCCAGATTGGGTGTAAAATGAACTAGGGGGAAGGAAAATGGGCACTCCACACGGCAACAGGGACAGTGGGAAAGTTCTCCTCCACCAAAAACCACAAGCTGATGAGAGGCATCTTCTTGGTGAACCTAGCTGGGCTGCACTGGAGCCAGAACCTCCAAGCAAGACCCTTCCCATGCCACCACCAAGCGAGACCGGACCAGCAAGAGCTGTCTGAGTGCTGGGTCCAGAGGACAGGGTCAAACCCCACGTCCTCCCAGGGAGAGACAAGCTTACTAAGGTCCTTCAACACCATCGAAGAAGGAGATTCAAAGCCACAGAACAGTGCAGGCAAGCACTGGCTAGGACAACACAGGTCAGTACTTCAGCATACCCAAGACTGGCATTTGATGTATTGGGATGAAGAGCCTGCAAATTGCAGCATTCCTCCACAGCTGTCTCGCTGGAAAAGAGCTAAGGTCAAGACCAGGAGATACCTAGAGGTCAAAGTGCTGCCAAGAAAAATAGCTAAACAAAGCCCAGGATTTCTCCAGTCAATGTCCCAGTCACCTGAAGACAGCATTAAACTTAAAATAAGGAATTTGAAATTCACTTTAGACATTTTCCTGCCCTTATATGAAGTGGGCTTTTTTCAGCACAAATACCATTTTATTTCAGTATCCAGCTAAAATCAGCCTGACTCTCCACGTCAGAAAAACAGCCAACACCAACTTGAACTTCTGGGTTGCTGAGAACTAGCTAGTCCACAGTTGGTATTTTATTTTCTTTGGGAAGTGTTTTTTGATTTGTGGATGTGGTGAGGGTTGGGTTCATTTTGGGGGTTTTTTCATTCATTTTTTTTTTTTAAATATAACCAAGGTTTGACATACCTGTGAGGAGTGGTGGTAGCCTACTGCCACCCTGCAGCTCTTGGTGCAACAGCAAAGTGGGACTCTATGTTCAATCAAGAGGTGGCCAAAGCCACCATGATGTCCACTTCCGCATCTTCAGAGGCAGCTAGAAGTGAATCTCTGGCAAGTACAGCAGCCACAATTCACTACTTCTAACACTATCCCAGCCCAGTTTGTGGTGCAGTCCCAGCAACACAGGGGTTGGGTCTCCAGGACCTCTCAACACCCAGGAGACACTTTCTGAAGGGATTTGCCCATAACTACAGCCACCATTCTCTTCCTCAGGAGCCAACCACCCCATTCAGACAATAGCTGTTGTCACTCCTTAGGCTGCTTTATCTACATGCAAATAGCAAGACAGATCCTTATTTAAACAGCTCTGGGAGTGAGGGAATCTCTCACAAAGCTTTCTTCTATCAAAGCTGTGACTTCCCAAATATTCGAGTCAAAGTGTGTGCATACTGGGCCACAAAAGGACACAAGAGTCAAAGTCACAGCCTTGCTGGAACAGAGACTTTACTGAAACCAACTATCCTTTCTCCCCTCCCTGTGCTTTTGCAGGAGAGACATAAACACACCTTGCAGGTAGGAGAGGCAGAGCATCTTGCTCCCTCATCTTCCTGGCCACCCAATGGTGAGTTTCTGAAAATCCTTTTGCAAACTAAAGACAATATCTCCTAAGGAACCCAAACAGAAATATGCTCTTTTCCCTGTTTTGAAGGTTACCAGTGAGTAGAATTACCCTTGGAAGGGGTCTGGACTCCACTGGATCAAAATGGAATATTGTACCCTGTATTTCATTATCAAAGAGTCCCATTACTGGTTTCCCAAAGGCCAGTCTAGAACCAGTTCAGCCCAGTTCCAGCTCAGACAACAGCGCAGAAGATCTTCTGCAACTTCGTGAACTCAGCAATTAGCCCCTGAGCCTGGGGAGAGTTTGTCAAGATGCCATCAGAGGCTAACAATAACACAGAAATAGGGCTTTGAGGTGGAGATGATTTATCAAGCTGACCACAGACGTCTCCCTCATTTTTTCTTTAATAAATCCAGCCTAGCTCTTGGCTGCATTCAGTATCTTGTCATTGCTTTCGTCTCCTTTCAGGAATGCCTCCCACCTGCAGTCTTCAGGCCCTTTGTGACCCTGAAGCTATTTATTTTCCCCAACGTTTCTCCATAAAGAAACCCAGCCTTTGAGAAAAGGGGGAGGGAAACTGAGGCACAGCACAGTGAGCTGCCTGGCCCAAGGTCAGGGAGGGGGACAGGGACACCCGCTCATTTGGGCTGAGCTTTGTACCAGCCATTTTCTCGGCTGCACGACGAGCATCA
Organism: Pterocles orientalis; assembly: GCA_011057875.1. Classification (NCBI taxonomy): domain Eukaryota; kingdom Metazoa; phylum Chordata; class Aves; order Pterocliformes; family Pteroclidae; genus Pterocles; species Pterocles orientalis. The sequence goes on from WKFP01014038.1 coordinate 230,917, forward strand.
GGAGTCTTTCGCTCCCTCTCGCGAATAAACTGTTCAGGAATTACGCAGATGCTCTTTGCCGTCAGATTTTAATCACCGGGAGTGCCTTCCTTGTGGGACTCTGTGGGGCCATTCAGGCAGCCAGCCAAGCTCCCGAGAGCCAGCCCTCATCTAAAATACATACGCCGATTATTCTTAATAACAGCAGGCAGACACCAGCTCGGCTCCGATCTTATCTCCTATTGCCCGTGCGGCATTTCTATTGCCATTTCCACATCCCAGCGGTCCTCCCAAGAGGGATACGGCAAGCTCCAGGCTTGAGTCCCTCCTCCAGTCCTTAGAGACACTCCTGGAAAGAGCCACAATGGGAGACAGACAGGTCGCCCTCCGAGATCCAAGCGGGAAGGTGTGCTCAGGTGGGCAGCTCTTGGGAGCACCAGGCATCAGCACCGCGAGGCTGCTGGCAGACACGGTTGCCTGTGCTAATTTCACGCCCATCCTCTTCACTTTCCGCAAAATTCCAGGCAGGCCTTCCACTTTGGCTGACATTCAAAACTGTCACCTCTCCGCAGACATTAACTTGGAGGCCCCTGTCATCCCTCACATTAAAATGCTATCACGGGGAGTCAGCACAGCTTGACTCAGCCAGCTAAGGGGCTGGCTCCAGCCGCGCTGCGGGGACAGCCGATTCACGCTTGACATCCATGGTCAATTTGACAGTGATGGACACGCTACTTAGGAGTCATTTGCTGATCTCGTTTCCCCAGGTGGGAGGTCATGCCACGGAGCTGCCTTCCCTGGGGAGGAGAGGTGGTGATGCTCTCCAGCCTCTCTGGGAGCGGAAACATGTGCGGATGGGCTTTCCCCTCTGCTCACTGAGTGAGACACGATCTACAGAGCCTGCTGGGAACCCAAAATGTAGCTGCCTGCTCCTCCATGCGGGGAGGTGGCTTTGCTCACAGATGAGTATTTTGCCCCTCAAGAAGAGCCAGATCCATTTCTGCAGACCTTCCCCGTGTCCTTGCCAGAGTGTGTGCTCCTGGGTTACCCCTGCCCTTTCTAGGCAGGACAGGGAATAGCTCCTCAGTCTCCTCAACCACCGCTTGCATTTTCTGAGCCTGTTTGCTCTTGCAACATATTGCTGTTAAAGGCCACAAGAGATTGCTTTCAAACCACGACACACCTCTGTTCCCAGACAGGATCTTGTCACTATACCCTGACCTTCCTTAGAGCAAGGAGAAGCAGAGGTGCAATAGTCACGAAACTCTAAATCAGTTTTTAATGGACACATGCATTCTCCTTTTACCAGATCACACCTCATTCTGGAGGTCCTCACCCTGCTACTGTTGCTGTACATAGAATCACAGAATGGGCTGGGTTGAAAGGGACCACCTAGTTCCAACCCCCCCGTCATGGGCCAGGACAACCTTCAGAGCAGAGCAGGATAAAATAGGCAATGGCCAAAAGCCCTTAAAAACCTCAGGGGAGCAATGCTCCAGGAAGGAAAGCATCATCTTCCACCATGAGCCCCAGGCATCACCGTAGATGCACCCAGCCCTGGGATGGGTTAGCAAGACATACGATGACTTCAGAGCATTAGATCCTACAGTGCTCATAGGCTTCATATGCACACAGACTGCATAATTCAGCAGATGCTTAACCCAGACTGAATCCCATTCTCCATTTGACTGAAGGTCCCTCAGCACCTGCATCTGCTGATGCCCAAGCACATCCCTGCCATCGCTGCGGTCCCAATAAGTTGGAGACAGTTGTAGTCTCCTGTACCTCTGCTGCATCTCTAAAAGCAAAGCCCACCTGCAGCTCAGGGGGTGCCAGCTCTAAGCCAGCTCAGTTATTCTTATGCATAAATTCCAATTACACCAGGTTGAGTCAAACTAAACCAAAATACACAGGGAACTAGTTAAAGCTGAACTGAAAATACAAGTTTCCATACAGACATGAAGCCACAAGAGCTATGGTCCCCTGCATCTTTATACCAAAGGAGAGGGCAAAGCACTTATTTTGGTTTTTAGGGGGTTTTGTGCTTTTTTTTTTTTTTTAAATGCACAGAGCAGTTTAGAGTCTAATCACCTTAAAACTCCCTTCCACTTCTAATTGCCCTAGCACAGTATCATTGGTAACAACACTCAAATCCCAGGGCTGCAAAAGATAATTACTGCGGGGGAACTCAGCCAGCTACCACTGGGAACCTCTTCCCAGGCTTTCCTGGTTCTGGGAAGCCTGAGCTGAGCCCCGTCCTAAACATCCTGTAAAACAGATGTCTTCTGCAGCGTGCCCAGGCAGCCTTCCCCCAAACTAGGCTCTTTTGGATCAGACAAAGGGAGCAAATTCCAGCATCCTCCAGCCCTTGCAGCAAACACGGCTCCTTTGAGAGCAAGGCACCATCCAGTTTGGAGAGTGCCTCTCCCCACAGCTGCGGCTGCCTGGCTCTAGGACAGCGGCACACTTCATTTCTGTCCCCAATGTCACCTGTCTAGGATGTAGGAGGAGACTGAAGAGTTTAATTCCCCTCCCAGAGTTGAGCACAGCCCTCAGACTTTCTCTCTCAAACATAACCAAGCACCAAGGGCGCAGCAGCAACATCCTTACACGGGATAGTTTGATCTCTCCCCTCGCTTCCACACAACAGAGCTAACACAGCTGCCGAGCTGGCCAGGGTGGGTGGAAATTGCACATCTTACAGCTTCAAAAAGCAAAGCCACAGGCCCCAACATTGCTACCGCTCTCCCCACCGAGCAGCGAGGGTCTCCTGGCTCTGCTCCATCACCCCCATCCCCAGCCAAGGCAAGCTAAGGACCGCACTCGCCTCCCGGTTCTTTGTTCGGTCCTTTTATGGGGAAGATGGTTTTATAGCAGGGTCTGGTAGAGTACTCAGCTTTCCCTTCCAGACTCCTGCAGAAAGAACTTGACCCGTGTCCTCAGACCCTCTTAGTCATCGTGCTGAGCTGCCTCTCCCCCCACCTCCCACCCTCCTCCTCTTTTATGGAGTAGCAGCAGCAGCAGAGCATGGGGTGAGAAGTCAAGGGAAGGACAACTTGACTGATGGAGCTCAGGTTGCGGGGTCAGCACAAGGCGTCGTGATCCGGGCTCAGACAGAGCCATTTCCTCTGTGATTTTATCCGCTGCGATTTTTATCTTTCGTCTGTTCACACGTCATGCCACCTGGACATAATACAGAGCAAGCTGAGCGCTTGGCTCCAGACTTAACCCCTTCCCTGCCTCCCGGGAAAGCAGTAGGCCCCAGGCACGGAACAATTTTGCATTTGTGGCTTTGCCTGGCAACAAGGGGCTTTTCTTTACGGGCCCTTTTTATTGCCTTAAACATCTGTAAGTGGCAGGTTTATCCTCCTCTGCTGACCCCACAAGACAACATTATGATTTACCCGCAAATGTCACATTCTAGACAGCGTTCATTACATGTGATTTTTGGTATTTGTTTTAGGAGAGACATGCTAGTTTCGGTTCCCGCTCTAAGCCATATGAGCACAGCCCTAGTAGCCTGCAGCAAGGGCTCCTCAGGTGACAGTGTAGACATAAAAGGCAGGCAGAAACAATTTCCTCTGGCTGCACAAAAGGTATCCAGCCGCAGCAGCTGCTTATACAGGGCTGGAGTAATGAAGACCAGCCCTCTGCTCCACTGAGCCCAAACCAAGACCACGGGTGGAATTAGGTGGCATTTGACATGAGCGCAGGTGTTCAGACCAAGCTACACTGAGTTATACCCACAGCAAAGAGCATTTTGAATGTCTATGGGGAAATTGGCAACAATCCCCCAAGCACGTCAGGTCTAAAACCCTTTAAAAGGCAGATGAAAACCATCACCCCAATTCTGGCGGTGACCACCATGAGGAAGGAAGGGGAGGAAAGGAATATTAATGCCAGGGCCTGTCCCAAATGCCATGTCCCCAGCCATCGTGCATGATACCTCACTGACCATTTCATCAGCAGACATCCTCTCACCTCTACAAGCTGGGCAAGAGTCCAAGTGTCCTCACACGACATCCATTGACCTTCCTTTCAGGTCCATGTAGCAGCAAATCCCATGGTCCAAACAGGATGCAGCTCCAGCGGGAGCCGCATGGGAGACCCAGCCTGTAAGAGGCGGTGGAGGGCCCAGCAGGAAGGCCAAAGACCCCCACGACATATACCACTGTTCTCCTCCAGCCAGGACCCACCTTCCCAGCCCCTCCACCTTTCCTGGTTCCTCCAAAGAGCAGAGGGCTGTCTCTCGCATCCGTCCCATTCCACCATGATAATTTACCACCGGATGGGACAAAAGTAGAGACCGCTCTGAGCACGGGGTATTTTAAGGTACTTATGAGGGGTTTTTTTCCAAGTTTCCTTATTTGTTTCCTTTCTTGCTCCCGGTACGATAACAGGAGAGACAGCTGGAAACTCCCTGTTGTTTTTCTAAAAAGTCTAGGGAAAAATACAACGTGCAGCTAGCTACAAAAACTGTACAGATCCCAAGGCTATTTTTTCATTTTAATTGAATTATGCAAAAAACCCCACCCCAATCTGGACCAAACAGCACAGTCTCAAATAAAACCCTTTTGGCCTTTGCGTGTGGCTCCCAACTACACAATCTATAGGTGGCAAGGTACAATATTTTTAATGGCCCTTTCAAATCAAATCATCACATCTTAGAAGGAACTATAAAAAGTCACAGTTCTGGTTTTCTTTCAGAGAGACTAAGGTAGAAGGCAGGGATGACTTGGTTTTTCAATAAACCGGACGCACAGTGAACACATACAAATTATATTCAAAAGGTTAAATAATTCTCATGCAGAAAGTCAACTCTTTTTGACATTAAGAGACTCCTTTATTCAGGGAAGTCCCTACATCAAGGGCTGCCAGAAGTCAGGTAGATACAGTGGGAAGGATCTGTCCCTAAATGCCCAGCTCTCATACACTCCCAAAGCACCTGCTCTTGGCCACTGTCAAGAGGATTTTATTATATCAGAAATGATCCATCCAGTTTGGCAGTTCTTATTTTTCTTACAGGCATGGAAAGGCAGGCATACAACTGACTTAAAGAGAACTGGGCCCATTTGGCGACGTATCAATGTTCACCCAGTGGTGTATCAGCTCTCTAAGACAGGGACCTTCTGTCCCGTGTCTGTACACACACAGCACAGAGGGATGCTTGGCCACGAGAACTCCCACAGCCTCTGCATATGTCCAGGTGTATGAAACTTTGCTGCACTGTAAGGGCTGTAGTCCCAATATATAATAAATAAAATACCTTTTTTTCCCTAGCACAAGAGACTGAATGCACAAAGAAGTTCGACCTTGGCGTACCTACTTCAGCACAGCCTTCTGCTGTCTTCCTTTAGCTGTTTGCATCAGATCCCCACTCCCTGGATTCACCCTTGTAGAACATATTCAGACATAGAAACACTCCTGCTGCTCTGCACCAGCAAAGGCACAGAGACCTGGAGTCACTTGTAGATGGTCAAACACCCACATTCAAAATCCACATCCTCAAATGTGAATTTTCTCTCCACAAACAGAAAATAACCCTGAAAAAAACAAGACAATAAGAACAATCACACCTTCTCCCTTTGGACTGGGTACACAGACATTCCCATTCCCACCACTTCTTCCCAAAATGACCCTTCTGGATTTTTCTTTTAAGAACGCTGAGTTTCTAAGACATCCACAGGAACCACAACAAATCCAGGTTTTCATGGGAAGAATCACCATGTGCCACCAAGCCAGAGGCAGCAAACACTGCTGTGTCTGCACATGGCCAACATCCCCCAGGGAACAGGCAGAGGAGCCAACTTTGAACAATCAGACCATCGTTCTTCCCAGTAAGCTGCCAAGGGAGCCCTTCAGCAACATAAATTTTGGGGTGCCCTTGCTCTGTGGTCAGCCCCAGTCAAAGACATCTTATCACCGGCCGTTTCCCCATGTGGCACAAATTCATGTCCCTATCATCAAAGAGACACATGGTTTATTTACTCATTACCATATCCAGCTGTTGGCTTTCCTTCTCCCCATATTTCAGGGTAAGTAGTGATTTGACATAAATAATACCCCATTCAGCTATGGCCTGAAAGATATTGTCAATATTAAATTAAAAAAAAAAAGTCTTCAGCTCCAATAGCTCTTTTCAAGTGCTTGGTCCAAACCCTACTTAGTATGGGAGCGAGGGGAGGTTGGGAAAGAGAAAACCCAGCACCATTACTTAAATAGCCCCATTAAAAATGAGCACAGAGTGAATTACGGCTTTATTAAACAGATGACATTACATCAGGAATGATGAATCATAATGTTTCTTTTCAGGATTACAATGCTATACGACCTCTTCAGCTGTAATCGTTTGCCTCCTATTCCGAGCCACCATCAGGTGTGCTGGCCCCTCTCCTCGTCACATTAATACCAGCACTGGGGACCCACAGGCACGTATTTCTCAATGGCTCCTAAACTGCCACAGCTTGCTGGTGTGGGGAAGGGGATCATCCCACTGGGAAGTCTGGAGGGGATCCTGGGTTTTGTTCCCAGCCCTAGATGGGCAGGGAAGGGCTGGATGACTTCCCAGGGCAGGGAAGTATAGGATGTTCCTCCAGGTTTCCAGGCAGGAGGGTGCCTGGAATCTTAGGCTCACCCTCCTGCCTCAGTTTCTCCTGTGTCAGAGGAGCTGAGTAGGGCGAAGCAAAAAGCCACCGGCCAAGCTCACAGAGGTCACCAATTCTCCCCATCCCTCTGCACCTCTCGTTGACCTCCCTGCAAGCTCACAGTGGGATCCGCGAGCAGAACTCGCACACTCTGGCTATCCTCTGTCTGTCCCCATGTCCCCATGTCCCACCAGCCCAGCCATCCCACCCTGACGGCCTCAGCCAGCTTCTCCCGAGGCTGCGTGGGAGCAGAGGGACAAAAGCACGGACACACCCAGAGCTCCAAAGCCTCAGGAGAGGCATGTGTGGTGGGAACCAGATTTTGGGGCTGTGTGTCTCCAGTCCATTCCTTTTAACACCCCATTCCCTTCCATCACGACAGCTGCATTGGGGCATATAGTTGGGATTTCAAGAATAACAGAAGTCTGGGAGGTTGCAGAGTGCAAGATGACTGCAGGGCACAGCAAGAGGCTGTCAGATGAAGGACTCTGGACTGCAGCAAGACATAATGCTCTGGTCCATGTGCTGCTCTGCTGCTTTACCTACCAGAAAAGCAGATCCCCGCTCCCAAAATACAACACATCCATTTAGCTGTTTGCTGGCTCTGTCCCTTGCAGAGCTCAATCCACCCCCGTCTCTTCCTCTGGGTGTTTAAATCCACATCATCTCTGAAGCAGGTCACGCACATGGATCAGAAAGAAGAGCCCCTCTGAACACAGACTCCCCTCCCCATGGCAGTCTTTGCAGAATTGACGGAGGCACTGTTAGAAGACACAGGGCTCCTGGTCCACGTAGCCCAGCGGGCAATGCCACGGCCCAAACCACCACAAGAAATGTTTCCCACGTTTTTTTCCCCATCTCATCCTTCTCCCAGGGTTTGCCGGCTGCCTATAAATAACCAGGAGAGCGTGACATCCAAATTCCCAGATAAAGCAGTGTTGTGCCACAGCCCCACGCAAGCCAACGGCTTCTATTTTTACATCTTTCGTGAGAACCACATGTCAGCTATTGACAACACACACGCACAAAAAAAAAAAAAAAAAAAACAACCCGGTACTCAGATCCCCACTCCCCCTCCACCTTCTGCTCAGGCAAACCTCAGACAAGCGCCCGGCAGCCCCATCTGCTCATCACCTGCTAGCATTTGGGTAGCAGATACGTCAAACTCCCGGCTCACGTTTTCACATGGAGGAGTTTGCTGTCTGAGTGATGAGGCTGTCCATGCTCCCATTGTGCTCTGCCATCCAGAAGGTTTGTGGGGTTTTTTTCGGAAGCTTTACAAAACACTGAATGCCAGTAGCTCTTATGTAAGTTATCAACCTCCTTGCCCCCATTTTACAAACTGGGAAAGCGAGATGAAGAAACCAGGCAGAAAAGCAGAAAGACCTGATGCTTCCTGTGCCACCTGCTACTGTAGACCTCTGCCCCTCAGAGAGATCCATCTTCTCTCTCCAAGAGATATTCCTCTGTCCACTCATCTCTACAACTGTAGCTGCTTCTAAAAGAAAAGGAAAAAAAATTAACAAACAAAAAAAACAAAATCCCAACAACCTTCAAGAATAAAAGTCTGCCAAGGGAAGCTGATCTCTGGTTTTGGCCCATGGAGGTGGAAAGGTCCAAGGTCTCTCGGTAAGCCTGGTCACACTGTGGGAGGCCAGGACTCCTCACCTGCCTTAGCACTAAGGAGGTCCTTTTCAGTCTGCCCCAAACAGTCATTTGCACCCCTCTTCATCCCCACTTACAAAATCCAAGGACATGTCTCTAGAAAAGGGTCATTAATGTCATGAGGGATCGATCCATCGAGGTCTCAGCCATGATTCCTACCCTGGGTGGGCGACAGCATCTACAGAGATCTGTGACTAAGCATAACAAAAGAATAAATCCAATAACTAGGAAACTGGTAAGTGGACAACTTAAATTCAGCTTTTACACATCAAAATTGACAATGGCAATCATTTCTTTCCACTGTAATCGTGGCAACAGCATTGACTCTAACCTTAAGAAAAAGAAATACATATATATCCACCCTAGATCGCACTCTAGTCTAGAAGTGAGTCAGCTCTCAAACCTCGGCTAGAACGAAAAGTACTTGCTAGGAAGGATCAGGGAAAATAGAGGGTTAGATTCACCAGGCTCCTCTTGGGTCATGCTGAAATTACTACGATTTAAGTTAATGAACAGATTTCCTTTTGTTCCAGCTCAGCTTCATTTTGCAGCATTTCAGCCCTTATCCCAAGCTGGAAACAAGCTCTATTCAGATAAAACAAAGCCCTGCTTCCCTTTAGCATTGCCACCAAGACTTTTTCATAATAATATTTATAAAATAGCTATTAAGATGGGAGGGGACAGTAAAACCACATCTGTAAAAGTCAGGCACTCATATTATAAAATATGAGGAATTAAATCTGCCCTGCAACACAAACTCCCTTCCCACCCATATGTTTGCTTGCTACTAAAGCATGGTAGGGCCACATCCTGCTTGCTCCTCAGGACCTCCAACTCATCCAGGCTGGGGAGTGAGCAAAGGGTTCTCTGAACCTCTGCTGCTGCATCTCCCAACACCTCTTAGCACATCGGGCCCCAGCATCTGCCCAGGTCTGTTTGACACTAATTTTGGGGGCCACTTGGGTTAGGGCACATCCATTTGAAGAGCCCCCACCTCTCTACAGAGCAGAGAGGCTCAACCACACATTGATTTGAGCTCTCTCCACGACAAAGGGGATATAGTGATAGAGTCACAGGTGACCAGGACAATGGGACTTGCTCCTTAGCAGGCTCCATTTGGCATCATCTGGGCTTCTTCCAGGGAGCAGGAAAGCATTTTTGCACAGCCTTTATCAAGAACAGTTTTCCAGGAACAGTCTCACGTGAAGCACGTTCTGCTCCATTATCTCTTGCTGCTGCAGTTTGCTGGGACAGCTCAACCCCTAAAGCAGATCTGAACTCTGATGTCTTCCCATCCCTTCCCCACATACCCACCACCACCAGGAAACTGATAGCAGAGAGAAAAAGGCAGGCTACCTGGCTGCTCTGGACCACCATGAAGCATTAGCCCCTTGAGAGTTATTAGTAGCCCAGGCACGAAGCTAACAAGGTGGAGACTTCCTCATAAAGCTTAACTTGCTGGAACCAAGCATCAACACAACTACCAGGTCAGCTAGAGGGGAGGAGGGGATGGGAAAGGAGATTTGTGAGAAAGGAAGAACTGCTGTATTTATCCAGGCTGACACTCCATGTAACACCAGCCAGAGCATCTCAGCTATAACCCCTGCGTTGCGCCAAGCGTTGACACTAATAGGACAACAGCTGAGCAATTAAAAGGAGAGTAGACACAACGAGATATCAAGTCAAAAAGGCTCTGGATACGAGACAGAAAGACCTAATTTCTGCTTGTTTGCTTTGGTGAGGGGAATATTGTCAGACAGACACCATGCTCAGGAAAAACTACATTTCTTTGTCACCACCAATTAGTGCCTCTTCCTTAAGAGACTGGGATCCTCCTGCCTTTTTGCTGGACCAGATTTTCCACCTGGACCTTATAGAAAGCATATCAGAGCTTGCAGTGCACAGCATCCCTCTGCACAGAGAAGTGGTCGAAACGAGCAGCCGGCCCTGTGCTAACCCTAATTTAAAGACTGTTCACAAACTGCAGGAAATGAGAATTTACAGTCTCTTCACTAGGGACAGAGGCATGGGGAAACACAGAGGAGAGCCTCTGAATCAGGAGGCAAACAGCAACTCACTGAGGTCTTGCTTACACACTTCCCCAGCAGGAGTTAATAACCAGTACAGTATAGGAGTGGTTGTACCGGTTTTGGGACCCCAGATCTAACTATTCTGAAATCTCTGCGCATGGGCATCACGTATCCCCAGCTCTGCAAGTCCAAGGTACCCTTGGGACCTGTGGCTGGTGAGAGGGCTGCAGGTTTGGGCAGGTATGTCTTCTAACACATCATTAAACAGACAAGTAACAACGGAAAAAGCAAACAGCAAGAAAGATTCCATTCCAGCCAGGCAGGGCTAATGTCCCCAACGTCCCCGCTCAGTGCCTGTGACCCACTCTTCTAACAAAGCCCTCAAAAGCTCTCACAGAAAAGTCACAGTGAAAAGCCACCAGTGAAGTTGGGGACAAGGTCAGGAAGGAAAATCAAAATGCAAGGGGGCAGCCAGTAAGCACAGACAGACTGGGACACCAAACCTGGTGTATGGCAGCAATTGAGAGAGGAAAAAACCCAGGACTAGAGCCTGCACCTCCAATCACCACTTTCACTAGATTAAAAATATAAATTCCCTGTGTACCAGCCTGCCTTGGAAATACCGAGAGCTACAGGCAGTTAGGAGTAATGAAGTAGCAATGAGAGCAGCAACAGGCAAACATCTCCGGGAAAGGAGGGGGTTTGCTACCCAGACAGGCATTGCCGTGTGACTTGCAGGAGCCTAATCCCTCCAAGATCACGATCCATCACTGCTAGGGAAACCAGTGAAACAGCTCCAAAAAAACCACCCAAACATAAATGGGAAGGTGAAGTAACTGCTGAGCACAACAGTAGAAATGTCACCATCTTGGAAAACCAGGCTAGAAAGGCAGTTTGGCATATTCTAGTCCTTCTTGTGCAATGCGGCAACACCATGAGCAGCACCTGGACTGAGCGACCTCCGAAATACTTTCAAGTCATCCACTGCTCCATGCTCTGCAAACACAGCCTGCGATGGAGCAATGACCCATAGACACCCTGTGTGGACACCCCCAACTCCACCCCCATCCAGGAAGTTTGAATTGAGGGGAAACCCAAGAGTTTGACAACACCAGCCTAAGCAAGAGAAGGAAAATTCTAGGAAACATCAGAAACCTGAAAAAAAAAAAGAAAGAAAAAAAAAAAGTGCTGCGGACAAAGCCCCCAAAAACCTGGAAAATATGGGGCAAAGTAAATCTGAGAAATAAGAGCTACGGAAGGGCTAGTGAGGAGGAGATGGAGCTACATGGAGGCAACTGGGTTATAGGCAATCTTACATCAGTTTATTAAAATATCCCATTAATCTTCATAGCACAATCTTAATTGCAAAAATCTTTCATCAGCCTCGTTATTTGTGCACCTGTCACTGGAGACACTCGCAGTTGTTTTGTCGTCATTTCTCACACTAATTAGAGGGGTTTGGGGTGGTTTGT